>WBNH01012196.1:749867-871174 GCA_013401255.1 Urocolius indicus
AATCACACCAGAAATTATAGTCCTGAAGTATTGAGAGCTGTATTAGAAACTTTAAGAACGGAAATAATATAAAAGACTTAGTCTTGAGAAAACAGTAGAATTGCACTGTTTTAGGTATGGGAGGGTATTGATAAATTTTCAAAGGCTCTTAGGGAATACATTCATAAAGAGAATCTCGAAAAAAATCTGCTCTTAAATTTGACTTTGGAATGAGAGAGTAAAATTCTATAAGTTATAGTATGGAAAGGTCTTTTAAATCAAGATCATTAGTATTAATTTGGAATTACCTAATCACATGCAATATCTAACTATTTGCTTTTAGGAACCTGTGTCAGTAGCTAAAAGAGTCAAAATATTTGAAGAGTTTGAATAAGACCATAGAGCATTCAAAGGTTCAGCTTCCTCTGGCAGCTGAGAGGGGCAGGTGTCTCTAGCCTGTCCTTCAAAGGCTGGGATTGCACTTGGAAGACTTGAATAAATTTTGAGTTACCATCATAGAAACAACAGAAGGAATCATAAATGCTTTGTGTGTTAATAACCTGGAAAGGGGAATTTACAGCAGGATGAGGAGAAAAAAAAATACACAGTGATATACAGCTGGGAAACAGAAAGCAGAGGAGGTAACCGACATGGAATACTTCTTAATGCACCTCATAGATTGAGAGCATAGACAGATAAGCAGGCTACACAATTTATGGTAAAGCGAGATAAGCTTATAGACAGACAAAGCATGAAATACAAAAAGATGCAGCAAAATAACCTCCATGGCTGTATACTGACAAGATGGAAAATGATCAGATGAGAAAAGCGGTTGGATGATGTTGCCTTCATCAGAAATGTTAGCGTCAGTGCATTACAGCAAACAATATTAAAGCACATGGAGTAGAATGACATTTAAGTCAGGTGAAATAATCTGACACCATACAAAAGACCTTGTACTACCTCTACAGTGACATGTACATAGCTTTGCTGGAATCTTCCTCTGCTGGAGGCCCAAACAACTCACAGTGGAGGGAAACTACATTTTTCTTTCCAAGTCTTGAACCATTTGTGTACTGTCCTCGCACTTGTTGTAAGGGCACACAATTGCCATAGTCTTGCAATGGGATAGAGTATCAAGAAGAAATACTCTAATTACGCTCAGGACTTCTAGAATGAGACTTTTGTACTCGCTAAATGCAAATTCATCCCCCAGATAGTTTCTTTCAGCTATTTATCCTCTGAGAATCCATTAGCGGTTGCTATTTCTGTGCAGGTAGTAGGATGACTGTTTATAAAGAGCCATGTAGATAAATCAATACCATTTGCAAATCTGATGAACTAGGATGTACTGCAGGTTGCTCTGACAGGGCTGCTCTGTTGCCTAAGTACAACTTGACTTGCAGTCTATTCCCAGGTGCAAAAGTGTGACTGTCTCTCTTTTTTCCATCCAGTTTTCTCAACTGTGTATTCTTTCTTTTCTTTTTGGTGAAGCAGTTGCAAATTACAGCACAACTGCAAGGTAGAACAGCGTGAAGTCCCTTCCTCAATCTTCTCAGCTCTGTCCTCTTCTGAAGGATAACAAGGGGGCAGTGTCCTGAGCATGCATGGTAGGTGGATTGCCCTTTGCTAGACATCTGTGTGCCTTGTGGCTTACTTACTGTGTGCTTCTGATCCTGAAAACCCAAATCCTTTTGTAGATCAGTGATGGGGGAAGCAGCCGCAATCTTCTCTGCATCTTGCTTGTCTTTCTTGATAGTTCAAAAATATATATTGCTCTTGGGTGCAGCCTTCAAAGAGACTGTCCTTTAGCTTCCTTCTGCGCAGTTGTGTGTTTCTAAGTATTGTGATATAGTTGCACAGTGAGCAGGGTTCACATCTTTGAACTAAAATCAACTCCGTTCAATTTTAAGCACATAGACTAAATGATTAGACCTGTAAATCTTACTTCTGTAGACAGCCATCCTTCTCATTTTTGGATGTCTGACACTGGATTAGTGGGCAAAGGCTGCTGCATCCACATAGATCAATGGAGCAGAGAACGTGTGTGGGTCTGGTGTGACCCATCTAGGTCATGCTGCTTTCAAATCTAAATCTGCCAGTTGTGGGACATCTGAGTTGCCTTTGTATTACACTGAGGTTGAAGAGTACAGCATCTCCTTCCGAAATCCTTTATATGTGCAATGTAGCACATATAACCTCAGAAGGATTTGCTTTCCTTTTTTACAATCAAAGTATGTGACCGCAGCTCCTAATCTCTCTGCACTGTAGATGTTCAGCAGGTTAAAGCAGGTGGCTGTGTGTGTGCTGTACTGGTTGTGATTGCAAGTGAGAAGGGTCTTTATTCACCAGAAGGTCAATCCTGCAGAGTTTGGAGCTGATCCAGCCTAGAACTTCTCCCATATTTATGGTGTTTAGTTCCAGGATTTTCCAATTTAAGCATTTCTGTAGTCCAAGTAGGGTTACAAAGTGTTGAAGGAAACTCAAAATACTTCCCATGTGCTAAAAGGAATAATCTGTGCAGTAATAATCTATGCACTTTGAATAGTAGTTTGATAGTCTCTAAAGATGTCCCATTTAATTTGGAGTTAATTCCACCTTCGTTGCTCTGTGGATGCACTTGAGGTGCTCTGTGGTGTTTAATTTGGGTTTTTTGAATGCCAGATGCAGAGAATTAGAGTAATTATAGAGTGTAACTCAGCTTTTAAAGGCTGTTTCCTTTTTAGAGAGTATAAAGAGTATATAAATTGTTCTAAATGTTTTAGTGGGTATTGATGTCCTGGAAGATTATCCAGCTGGAAATAGAAGGCAAGTTCTTGTTTCTCTATCCAAAGATAACATCACAATTTATGGCTGCTTTCTTAAGGAAAAAAAAATGTCCAACCAACCCTATCTGGAAGCGAGGGAAATTACACATATCTACACACATGTAGTGCTCTTGTGGGTAAAAATAGCATCACATTGATGGAATTACCTTGTAGTGACACCCTTTACTTACTTTGGGATCTAGGAGATGTAGCCACAGATTTACAACCTCCTGTGATGATTCTCTTTGGATACCAATGTAATGCTGATAACCATTTTCAAGTCAATATTTTATGCCACCTCTAAGAGCTGTTACTGATGGGAAGGAGATTGCTATATGCATCCACAGAAGAATCTTTTATTTATCTTCTAAAAACTAACCTTTGTGCCTACAAAACTTCAATGAATATTGGTTTTCCTTTGTGCTAGTGTCTACTGTGCAATCATACCCCCACTGTTTTGATGTGCTTGCTCTGATGTCTCTCCTGAAGCTGTACTGGGCCCAGGACATTGCTCTTTGTTACTGCAGCACCTTACACAAATAAGCAGGAAAACAAAGCCTTTGTTCTTGAAGTAGCCCATGAAAAAATAAGAAAATGGGCCGAAGTATCCAGGTCTGTCAGGACACTCAACTTTTCAGCCATTCTGCACATCAACTGAGATTCAGAGTCTTGACTGCAGAGTTCATGAGTTTTTAAGGTGTGTTGAAGTTTAAAAAGCAAAAGAGTAAACATTTATAAAATATCTAAATAATTGTGTTCTCACCTTTGCAGCAAGTCAGGACTGCAGATTTCCAGTGCTTTATTTTCTTCTCCAGTAATTGAATGCAATCCTACAATCATTTCTAGTGCCTGCATCTTCGGCAGTCGGATATGGGGTGTGCAGCGTGTGTTTGCACCTACTGGTTATGCAGCAAGAAGCAGCTGCCAGTGGTATTTTCACTGCATCAAACTGACTCTTAGGAGCAGTCCTAAGTTTTCTGCATGTTTGATGAGGTCTCCTGGTGGGGAACTGAAACAAAAGGAATATATGTACCGTTAAACGTGAATCAAATTTCCTGTGAAAATGAGGATCTGACACTCGTGTGACCTATTTCAATGCACTATAATTCACTTGGGCAAAAGGCAGCGCTGGAGCTGCCTCACACGAAGCGTGAGCTGTGCTGAGATGTACCATCTCTGATGGGGGCTTTCGAGGCCATGGCTGCAGTGGGAATTGTGTCTGACAGCTTAATATTTCAGTTGTGACTGGCCATACTTACAGTAATGAGGATGTAATTAATTTTTTTTAGCCTGGTTAGAGCCACAAACATATGGTACAGTAGCAGAAGAAATTATTTTGGGTAGCAATCCTTAAATATTTTTTTGGCAGAGCATTGACTAGGCCTTTCCCAAGGGAGAGAGAACTTCCCATAAAGGCACTGTACCAGTAAGTCGTTGTTACTGCTCTTCCACCCAAAGACATGCCATACCTCTTTCATTTGGCTGCAAGTCTGGACGTATTTGCTGTCGGCAACGCTTGTTTCACTTGCTGTCATCTACAGAACAGGAGAATACAGCAGGGTCTCTTTCTTACCTATGTTAAGGGCTGATGTGTTGGGAGAACTACTTTAGGTTTGATTTTTTTTTTTTTTCCTTTTAGTATTATTGTTATTTTCTTCCCCTTGGAAGATGGCCATACCTGTGTTCATCAGTGAAAGAGAAAATGACAGATTTTTGGAATATCAGTAAAGTTTTACAGACTTCTATTGAAGAAACACTGAATCACTTCTCAAATGTGAGTGTTTATAGTAAAGCATCTAGCTACTGAATGTTAGAAATGGGGAGCATCGCATCCACAGAAGCCTATATAATTTTCTGGTCATCCTGGTGTCCAAGGTTCTGTGCAGTACAGAACCTTCATTTTCTCTTCCTGCAGGACCTGGAAGTTTCAGTTAGGGCATCCTGTAATGAGTCTGTAATTTGTCTGTGTGTTCTTAAGGTGGGTTACACATATGTCACTTCCTCACTAGCGTGTGAAGCTCTGCCAAGGGAAGATCTGTGTGGTGACTGATTGCTCCTTCCCTTTCTTCTGCATGAGATAATTTCTGTAGCAGCTCTGACACAGTGTGAGGCACAAGCTATCAGACAGGTTTGTGTCTTGATGGCAGCTGAAGGGACTGTTTTGTTCAGAAGCAGATGGGATCTGATCTTGGGTGAAAGAACAAAGTCTAGTGATCCTAAATAATATGTTTGTCAACATTTATAGGTTTATGGGGCTGTGAATATATTGCTTCAGCTCTGCAAGAGCCTTTGTAGGGGAAAACAAATCTATCGTTGAGTGGTCCTCCAACCAACCTTATTTTCTCTCCTTGCTGGAGCAGAGCACATTTCCCAGTGTTTTCAGTGTAAAAGGCATGCTTTGAAAGTGAGACCTCTGACCTCCCTCTATAATGTGGTGATTCCTAGAAGCTGTTGTTCTGAAAGCTTTTACTTTTAACTGAGAGAAAGCGCAAACAAGGATGCTCCACAGAGTCAAAGCTAAGAAGAACTCCTCCTCTTTAATGTTTGCTCTTAGAAGTTGGGGAGGAATTTAGGGCCCGAAGTCAGGTGTTGAGGTGTTAGTTAGCACAGGGAGAGCTGATGCCTTACAAATGTTGAGATGAGCATTCTATGTAGAAACACCTCCCCAGGCAGGCTTTCTGTTCCATCCTGCAGCCTTCACAGCCTTAACCCCTATCCTGAGTTCCATATTTATATTATTTCTTGAAAGAAAGAGTCAGTTTCACTTTTTTCTTGCTGAAGTGTGGCTGGAAGGGGTAGAGCAGGAGCAAGAGGAGCTGCAGCAGGAGCTGCCATACTTGCGGAGGAAATAATGGTGTGAGAGGAAAGTGAAGTAACAATTTTTTCATGTGGTGGAGACTCCAGGCTTTCCTGCTAAAGGAGTGCCGGTTATGCCCTTAAGCTGCAGGGCTAATGAGAGGAAAAGCTGCAGAGCATAGACAGGTTAGTTGATAGCTTTTCAAGGAGTTGGGAGGCCATGGAGACAAGTCAAGTATCAAGGTTGCTGTGATATTTCTAACTCATGAGAGTGACAGAAGGGTTTGTCTTTGCTAATAATTGATCTCAAGTTCGGCTTCCTTTCAGACAAAAAAGATACCTTTTTTTTCTTCTCTTTGAGGATAAGGTGGCTATAATAAAACCATTTGGTTTCTGGCAGGCAAAAGGAGATGATGGGGTGAGAAAACCCCATTATGAGTTTTTTCCCATCTTCTCTTAGAAGCTTTCTCATAAATGCAGCTGGTTTTGTTTTCAATCTGTTCTGTGGAAGGACAAAATGATAAACTGAATGTAGCAATAAAGTCATCTCTTGCTCCCAACTGATTTATCGTGTGATGTGGTATTGTTACACAAAAGTACTCTGAGTGCCTATTGATCTCATGTAGTTGTGTGCAAAGACTTAGACTCAATGACATTAAAGGTGTTTTCCAACGTGATTCCATGGTTCTGAAAGAGTCTGGGCTCTCTTGGCTTCTATGGATGGCAATGGAGATGGAGGGACCATAGTGTCCCATTGATGCGATGCAGCACTTTGGGGGAGCTGGGTCCCAAATTCAGCCAGATGCTTGGTACTAGTTCAAGTCTTGGCTTCTAAGTAGAAGTTTGTAATCTGCTCTCAGAGGCTCATTCATTAGTTCCTAAGGAGAAGTAAGAGACCTTATTTGGACAATGTAAACTGAGGCAGACTCAGAAGAATATATTTGATGGGTATTTGTGGTGTATCTACAATAGCTGTAGCAATACATGGGGAATGGCATGACTAGAGAAGATCTTTAGCATTTTTCTTGAGTGGAGTAGTTTGATTATTGTGGATGAGGGGAAAAACAAAGAGATTTGAGCTTGAGTGGATGAGGGGGGAAAACACCCTCCCACAGGGCTGCCCAAAGCCTTGGGTGCAGGACAGTTTTTTGACTGACTGCTGACAGTAGTCTGTCAAGGCAAGAGAATGCTTCACTTGGCAACAGCAAACTGAGCGTCATTTTCTGAAGTAAAGATGTCAAAAGACTATATATGTGCTTTGCTAGAAAAGTGCCTGATAGTGAACTAATTTAACTGAACTGACAGTTGTCATCTTACTCCTTCCCCTCTGCTACCTCAATTGGTAAGGTTTTTCCCTGCTTTAGCCTGTGGGAAGATGCACATTGTCTGCAGGCAATAAAACTTGTTCCTGCCAATGGTCCCAAGAAAACATAAGCCTCTTGCAAACTAGAAGACACACATTTTAAATTGGGATGATAATTGAAATCATTGCCACAGTGTGCCATGGAATGTGGCATTCTCTGTCAGGGATTATTTTCAAGCCCAGTGCCCTGTTCGGTGTAGATCAGGTGAGATGTTTCGGTAGTTTCTTCAGATTTTATTGTCTAAAAAAACTGCAAATATGACAGAGGAAATATTTGCTGTCTTCCCATCTCACAGTTTCTCCTAAATGTGGTGGAGTCAGTTGTTTAAGAAAGAAAAGAATGAGATAATATTTCTTCTTGTTGTATGGTCTCAGCTGAGTCACGCAAGATGTCCATATGTTATAGGTGATACTTATGAGAATGTTATTGGTCCCCTTATAAATCAATGCCTGTAACAGTGGAAAGCACAAAGGTTCAGTGACTCTCTTCACCTGAGCCAGAAGCTGCTGCAACCTTTGAGATGCAGTTATATGCAAGTTATAAAGTGCACAAATCAACAAGGCTGTATTTTTGTTATGTGTTTCTGAACATTACTAGGTTTTCTTCACATTCTTGTGAGAAAGTGAAGCTGCAGCTCACCCCTGAGCATGAGGCTACCGTGAGACAACTCCTGTCTGTTCTTCAGGCTCTCAGGGCATTTTGGCAGGTATCAAGTTGTTGGCGTGGAAAACAATTGCAAGAACAGAGCTGATTTAGATTATTAACATGTCTCAAAAACCAACAATAACAAAAAAGGAGACTCTTTCGTCATTCACAGCTCCTGAAATAGCACTAATTGGTGTCTGAGGAATACAGTCTGCGTGGGAAGTTAGACATTCACCAGGCTGTTCATCTGGGAGCTATGTGAGGAACAGCTCTTCCATGCCGGACATCTGTAGGATTAAAAAAAGAAACAACAAAAAACCCCCCACCCGAAAGATGCAGTTCATTAACCACCACCATTACCCATAAAGCAACCAGGGAAGCTAATCACTGCTTCTAAATCTTATTCTGTTTACCATCAATTAATATTTAGTCTCCAAAATTCGGAGCTCCTTTGTTCTCCTGCTTCATGACATGTAGAGTTGTCACAAATCTGGGAATTGTGGCTGGCAGGGGTTTGCATTAACCTCTCCCACGGGCCACGATGCTCTCTGCAAAAGCCTTCAGGGGGCCAGTCTATTAAAAAGAGATAATAGTGCAGATTTGAAAGCTTCAGCTGATTAATTAAATGCAAACACAAGATTGTACTAACAGAGTCTTTCAAAGGACTTTGAGTACTTTTCTTAAGTCAGTTCAACCTTGACCTGAACCTGTGTAAAAGTTGAAAAGTGACCTATAAAGAAGAGAATCAATACACCTTGATTTTAAATCTGTTGATGTACCTTGTGGAGACATGGTCTTTTTCCACTGCACATGCACACTTCCTTACACCCTTGTTTAAAAGCTATTGAAAAGCTGTGTAGCTGAGGTGCTGCGGGATGTGGTTTAGTGGTGGTCTTGGAAGTATGTGAGGTGTGTGGTTGGACTCAATCTTTTCCAATCAAAATAATTCTATAATAAATACATGGAAAACAGGATTTTGTGGTTTTAGATGATGTGAGAGGTTAGGGTGGCACATCAAGAGACAGCAGACGGGAAGGTCTTTCTGCCTGGTCCATGCCGCACCCTGGTTAAAAGCAAGCACGGCACACACCGCGTTTTTTGTGAATTGCTCTGAAGTTACTATGCTGTTAACCTCTGGCTCTGTCATTACTGACTTTCTACTTTTGTTGGTACCATATTTTCTGTGCCAGAGATCCTGTACCTCTCATCAAATCTATTGCATGTATGCACCTCGCTGTCATGCAAGCAGTATGTCTGCCACCTGGGACTGGGGTAAAATCTACTGCATTGGCACAGGTGAGCTTTATGCCAAACAGGATAGACTTTGATGGGGGATGTGGCAGACACTGCACCTTTGCCATGCAGTTGCTCTGTATGTGTCCTTGTGGCTGCCTGGCTGGGGTCTCTAGGCTGTGCCACCCCAGAAACCCAAGAGATCGCTGCGTGGAGAAGTCGCTATCTGAATTAGTGGGGTTGTGAGGTCTGCACATCCTTCACCCATGGAAGTGGGTGGCTGCTTCCCTGAAAGCTGTTGATTTTTGTGGTGGTATTGAGGATGATGAGCTCTATGGAAAAGGCATCTGCTCTACTGAAGCCCTGACAAGGCAAGGCACTGAAACCATGGGCCATGGGGAACGAGCAGTGCTGGGACCCGCTTCTTCTCTGGGAAACACATTTCCATCCTGCTCATTTGGGTGGAATTTAATATTGGAAAATGCTTCATTAAAACTATTTGAATCTCTTTTGGGACCAGTCAGAGCAAGCTGTTGCAGGAAACGTTAACAGGCTTGTGGATTCTTAAGATACAGTTTCTTTTGTTTTGTTTTACTGTTTAATTCTGGTGATGCTTATTTTAAAGGGCTGAGCTGTATATCTTGCATTCGTTGAACATCATGACAGCTTGTGAAGTATGTGACAAAGTGGCTTGAGAAAAATAATGCAATGGACATCACAAATTACCTCTTCAGTTGTATTTCTGAAACTTTTAGAACGACCAAGACTTGATCCTTTCTAACTTGAATTGAACCTTATGAATTGCAGATTGCTATTCTTTTTTCTTTTTATCAGAACAAAAAGAGTTTTCATTTTCAGGCTACATACATGTTTTCCTAGAAGGTATTTCATCAACTGTAGCTGTTGTAACCCCTTAGACTGTTTAATTGGGTGTTGGCAGCAAATATACAGAATTATAGTGTTACCAGTCATTGTACTACATTGCAAAGCTGAGTTCATCCAAGTGTCCAATTTTTTTTCTAGGTAAGTTTGTCCCTGCAGACTTCTCTTTAAAGTTAACATTTGTCCTTGACAGCACACTTATAACAGAAGCAGTAGAAAGGACCAGATGTAGTGTTATGGAGCTTCTTTGTTCTTCCCCTCATGATAAAGCATAAAAATCCTACATAGTTTAACAAAACTCTAGTATCTGGTCCTAATTGCTGTAAGTAAAGCACGTGTGATCTAAATGTTAATCAGATTTCTGCATTTAATGAGGGAAAAAGCAGCTATTATATGAGGAATGTTCAGGAGCAGGAGCTGTTCGTGTTCCAATCAGGTGATTGTGTATTTGAATAGTATTTCCATTTAAATAGCTTTATCGCCCCGCTGATTCCTAAGCACTGAGTCAAAACAAAAACTAACAGCTAAATTGATATTATTACTAAGGAGGAATGAATAATAGGCAGTAAATCCATACCTGCTGGGAATCATCAATGTGTTCTTGGACTATGTAGGGTGTAAGGGTTTGCACCAACTCTATGAAACTGTTACATTTACACAGGAGTATTGCGGGGATGTAATTCTGTCTTACTGAGTTCATATTAAGTTTCCATTAAATCCTTCCTCTGCTCATTTTACTATTGATTCTCATGAAAATGCTTGGTCATGCAGTGGGCTTCCTTTCCAATTCCCAGCATTTGGAAAAGCCAAGCCTTTCAAGCAGGCATGTTGAAATTTGTAGAGATCCTGCAGGACACATCCTCGTTTCCCCCAAAGCACACCCACAGTGAGAGTGTTTCCCGGATACCTGTGAAACACTATTGCTGTGGTCACCCATATCTCCTAATGCTTATGAAAGGATTATTTTATAATCTTTTCCTGTGAATGAAACTGCTGTAAGCCCAGATAAATTGCATTTCTCTAGGGAAAGCAAGTTGGGACTCATTTTAACCACATCCCAGTGGAATTACATCATCTCTAACGTCAAGTGGTGTTTGGCTGGCTGTGATTTGATTTGGCTCAATGGAAGAGCCACCTTAGGATCTACTGGTCTCATCCTGTTTATACAAACCAGGCACAGAACAGGCTGGTGTATACTGATGCTGAAACCAAGCCACTAGTTCTGACGTCTTTGCAGTGGGATTGCCCTTCAAATAATGACCTTTGGGAGAGTATCATGAGAAGCAGATTTTATGTTAGATTTGGCTATTCTTCTGGCATGTGCAGCTGCCATGCTTGGTTGGATACAGATACAATTAGACCTTACAAATGTTCAGAAACTCTGGTTCTTTCAGGCTATGCTTTGCATCTTCATAGATGGTAAAAGCCACATCAGGTTGAGTCATTGAATCCTGCCTCCTGAGTGGCCTGGGCCAAAGGATGTCACTCAGCAATGCTTTTGTCAGGCTTGATGCTTTGTGCTTGAACCAGAACCCTTCCTTCAGAAATACACTTAGGCTTCTGTGAAAGTATGTCAAATCCAGCATGTCTAGTTAATGAAAAATAGGGAAGAAAAACTGCCTTTTCTCGCAAATGAGAACCTTTATATGACATCTGATGAGATAATATTATATTGGAAGGCTGTTATTTCAGTGTGATTCAGAGCATATGAACTTTGGTCCCTCTGCAGAGACCAATCATTGCTTCCTTTTAATTGTTGAGACATTTTATAGGATATTTCATCACAGCTGCTTAAGATTTTGCTCACATTTTAATACATCTACTTGTTATTTCTTTTCTTGCTCCACTTCCCCCAAGAGCTGCTAGGAAGAGTGCTCCTATTCATGCAATACTTCTCTGTTCTTGATGTTTCTATTACTATCAGCTTCTGCTTTCACATCACCATGTTCTTAAAAGTTCAGGCCCCCTGTGCATGCATACAAGGCAGATGAACACTTGTACTGCGTTTTAGGTAGTTAATTAACAATGACTAAAGAATAGATTTTTACTTCTTCAGGCTGTTTCTGTTCTTCAGCAGAAAGATGACTTTTTTTTTTCTCTCAACATTTTTGTTTGCTTTCTAGTAAAAAAATCACAAAAACTCCCAAGAAGCTGCGATTGCTATTGCTTCTTAATGTAACAGCTTTGGAGGTGGACATCGCAGTGATTTAGAGACTTGGTAGGAGGTGATACAGCAATTTCTGTAGGAGAATACCTAAACCCCAGTGCTGCAACATGCTCTACACAACATGAAGGTGGAACACTGCTGTCTGGAATGCAGACTTCTGTGAAACACCTTTTCCTGTATGTATATAAGTATATATATATGTGTAATGAAGCAAGGTGGTGTCTGTATGCTTAATAAAATCACAGTTTACAAATATGAAGGTGATGCTCCAAGAGGATAAGTGCATTGTGTGGGGAAAAGATCTCCAAATACGATAAGCTTTGATTCAGTGTTTTTAACCACAGTTTCTTCCTGCCTACTGTACAGCCACTCTAATGCTTGTAGGATAGCAGGCTGCATGTCAATGTTGGTTTCTAATGAAGAAGGCTGTATTCTTGAAAATATGGTTGAAGTTATCAAAGATGAGCAGAGCAGTCGGGAACTAATCAGAAATGCGTATATTATTTGAAAGAGAAATAGACCAGGTGATGATGCAAATATATGAAATGCTGGGGTATTTTTGATGTGTTGGGCTTGGTAGAGAGATACATTTGGCTTCAACATTACAACTTAACACCTGGAAATCAGTTCTTAAACACAATCTCTTTCAAAATATCACATGGAAAATATTTTCCTGACATCTGTAAAAGCCACATTTTCAGCAACTAAGATTGGAAATGTTTACTAGAAATGAAATCAATGGTGAAGTCTAGAAGATATCTGATCGTAGGTTTGAAAGGTAGCAGAAGGTAGACCTTCTGCTGTTCTCCAGTTGCTGATGATTACATTAGTAAAGAAAGAAATCAATAGTATGACCATACTGGGGAAGTGAAATAAAATGATTGAATGACTGGCAAAAAGACTTCGTAGTATGGGGCCTGCAAAGATCCTTTGCACAAAATGAGCATCTTACAGTAAAGAGCAAATAAAGTGTTTGCATGACAGCTCTTAAAAAATCCCCAGCTAGGAGCCTTTTCCAGATCTAGCTCAGCTTATTTCTGGGAGCACTAGAAGGTTCCCCTCTGGTGTCAGGCTTAGAAAAAAACCTAACCCACAGATTGAGTCACTAGTGCTGAATTGCGTTTAGATTTATGTTGAAGTGACAATTTTTGCATAGTTTTAATGAGAGGCAGCCCTGGGCCAGAAATTTCAGCCTGAGTTGCTTCTTGCCCTAGTTTGTTTTTTGTCTGTCTGAGATTGTTTTCATCCCTATCACATGAGAGTGACATCCTGTAGCGCATTAAACATTGGGACTAGCATCCATCATGTGGTGTTTATTCTGTCATCTCTCCCCAGGAAGAAAAGTGTGAGCAATGGAGTGTTTTATCTTAATAGCATTTTTGTTTGCTTGGTTTGGTTGTTGTGGAAGTCTTTTTGTGAGGCAGAACAATTTTCTTAGTTTTTAGTGTGTCAGTTGCTGAGTACTGAAGTTAAAGCAGGGAGAATTAAGGCTTATATCCAGCATTTGGGATGGGGTGGGTGTGAATTTTCTCCTAAGCTTTGTGGTTGATTCCACAGCCTTATGCTTGCCTTCAAGAACATCTGCCTTCTGCCTGGGTAAGCTTTAACACATCATGCAGAAAGAGTTCTCAAGGGATGGCCCATGGATGCATGCAGTCTGCCGAGTCATTCTGTGCAGCTCACAGAAGGACTTTTTAAATGAGATATTTAGTCACAGATGAATTTTGGTGGACAGACACCAACCTAGTTTTCTGCCTTTGTTTCAAACTTTAGTCTTTTAAATACTCAAGGGTTGAGATCATTGACTACTGTGACAAACAGGCACAAAGTTGTCAAAAGTTGACAAAAAATTATTAATGTCTTTGAGTCTGGTCATCCTTTCACATTAGTGTCCCAAAGAAAAGAACTAGAGAAAGTCTTTCCCACAGATGACAACACAGACATAAAAGACTGTATCTGTCTGTATCTTGGGTCAGGAGCAGCCCTTGGACATGTTGACCCACTACAGATAGGACTATTTGAGTGAAATTTGTTTCTCTATGGTGATGTGCGCTCCAGAGCCAGGTCTGCATCCAGCTATCCAGTTTCCATACCTCTGTTTATTCCTCTGTAAAACTGATTTTTTAAATATATATCTATATATTTAATGCCACTGTTTAGGTACAGATCTTTCTGGGCTACAAAGCCAGGTCAAAGAAAACCACTACAAATAAATTTAAGGGTCATAGGGTTAAAATGAAGCAATAAAGAGAGATATGTGGGCACAAAAATGGGGACAGCAGGCAGAAAGAAAAGTGGGGAAGGAACTAAGCTCACCTTCTTCAGTTCTTCAGAAGGCTGTCTTGGGAATACATAATTTCTAAGTTTATAGTCCTCATCCAGAAAATAAATATACTTGTTTTCTACAGTATTAATCAATAAAGTTCATTGCAGCTGGATATGAAGTAGAGAAGAAGGGCAGGGGAGAGGAACGACACAATACATATGACAGGACCCAAAACATTGAAGATTAATTATTTAGGGGAAAAAAGAGGTTAATTAGTATGATATTTGCTAAGGAAATAACTAGACACTCTTAATAAAATCAACCTGTAAAGGTAAGATCAGAACAAACTTCAACATGTGAGAATAAAAGTAGTAAAATAATGTTTTCTTGCTGTTTGTAGAGTGCCTTGAAGATGATGAACACAGTAATAATGCTGAGATTACTGTTGAGCACAAAGTGAACTCTTACTCCTGCACAAAACCTCTAGCCAACCCAAATGACTGGGTCAGTAGAAATTAAATCAGCACTGAGCCTCAGATAATATCTGATTGTGGGTTTACGTCTGGATGGATGGTTTCTTTCTTGTTTCCTCATTATGACTGATTGCAGTCACTGCAGAAATCAATAGTCTGGGCATGGCTGGGAACTGAAACAGTATTAGGTAGAAAGGAAGCATCACACAAGAGCTTTCTTGGAGGCTTTACAAATCCTGATACCAGTCCTCCCAAGTACACCGTGCCTCCTAGCAGGGACTGACTATGGACAATGTAGAGCTATGTCTTGTCTGGTCAATCAGTCAGGCAAAATGTTTCTTGTTGTATTCTGCTGTCAGCATTTTCTTCATCATGGCGCTGTAATTTCTCCCTGGATTTCATACCAAGTGTGTGCAAGTCCAGCTGGGTGGAGGGACATACTTCTTGGAGTATCTGCATTAGGGACGGCAACACAAAGCTTGCTGAAAACTTCTTTTTGGTGCTGTAGTTCAACAGAGAAAGAACCAATTATAATTTCTACTGGGAGAAAAAAACAAAACAAACCAGCTAAAAGATTTCAATTTGGTCTTCTGAAAGCAATAACTGAAATGAAATGATAAAATTTTGCTTTGATTTTCCAGTAAATTTTTAAAGTACAAATTTAGATAGGAATATTCAGATTTCATTCACTATCTACTTTATTTTACTACTTCATTGATCTCATCTGTACTTGAATTTTTATATGGTATTTGTGAACAGCAGCAAAAATGTAAAATTAGTAAGTAAAGTCCACTCTAGGTAAGGTTGCCTATATATTAGTTAATCACTAACATAAACTTTAATGTTTGGGTGGGTTTTTTTTTATCACACTTTCAGTTCATAATTGATGGATGTGCCTACTGATGAGTTTTATAGGCAGGGTTCAAACAAGTGCTGGCCTGAGTGTGATTTCTGGAGTCCTGCAGTGCATTAAAACTCCTGTGACTACTGTTGAAACTCCTACTGATCCGAAAGCTTGTAGCAAATAGACTGAGTGAAGAGGAGTATAGGAAGCTGATGGGTTTTTAAAAATTAAACAACAATGGTTGTTTTCTGATGAGGTAAGTTATAACAAAAAGAGGAAAATACTTTAAATGCTCTTTTTACAAGGGGGACAAAGCTACCATATATACCATGTGGACTGCACTGACTAGAGAACCAATGCTCGCCATGTGCTGAGCACAGGACCATCCTCTGCAGATGTAAGTTTGAGATTGGGCTGAGAGGGGAGTTTATGGTAGAACTTTGCTCAAGTTTGTCTCCCAAGACCCTGAGGAGGTTTGGGTCTGTATTTCCAACTTCCCTACACTTCAGTATTCTACAACTTTTGGAGTATGCTATGTGCGCCTTAGGCAGAGGATAAGCAGAAACTTAATTTGTTCCAAATGTTTTTCCACCTTTTTTCCTATTGTTTATTATTTATTCTCCTTTAATTTATTCACAAGATTAACTGGGTAAACATCACAACTACTTATTGCTGCACAGTCCAGTAAGCATAATGACGCCAGTTTTAAATGCTGAACAGTGCTGATTAGAGCTGTTATGCTAATACTCATTTGTTTGCTTTACCTTTACCACTTTGCTCACATACTTCACAAATTAGAGTATTATCCTTTCTTTTTTCTCTTACTGTTTTTTATCATCAAATGAAGGTAATTTACCATTTTTCCATTTGAATTGTAAAGCTAATTGAACTTAATGGCTTTAGAAAAAAATCAATAATTTCCTACTGTTATTGATATAATGAAGCACATGTAAGACATTATCCAATAAAGATATAAACCACTTAAATGAAGAATTCAGCTCCATGTTGAACTATTTAAATTCCCTATGTGGACAATTAAGGGGACATCCTTGTATGTGGGGAAACAACAATTTTAGTACATTAAAGTTATGATGCAAACTGCAAGTCACAGAGGAGAGCACCAGTCCATTGGAAAGCCATCCAGTTATACCTAGAAAATACACTTAGGGTTCACTCCTGCCTCCTTATCTCCCCTGGTTTGCAAACTGCATGCACTCACATGCCACTAATTGAAGTTAATATTCTTGTAGGATAGTCATGAACCTCTGATGAGTTTGTGCTTGTTCCCTGCAGCTGGAGGTACATAAGGATTTACCCAGGGGAAGTTGTACATGTTTTATGTGTTGTCTGTAGGAAATATGGCAGTATTTTCTGAGTTCTGGTTTGAGTTGGTAAAGTGGGAAAGGCTGTTATCACCAACTTGCCTTCCAGTTGTTCACTCATCTCTGTCTGGTCATAGAATCATAGAATGGTAGGGTTGGAAGGGACCTCCAGATATCATCTAGTCCAACCCCCTGGTAGTGTAAGAGAAGGAGCTCACACTCTGCAGAGGGGATGGAGTCCAAGAAATTAGTAAGGATCACTGCAGAAATAACAAGTGGGCTTTAACATCTCATTTACAGCAGGCAGGCTTTTGTGACCTAACATACTCCATTTTTCATGGTTGGTTTTCAAAAGTAAAGGAAGTCCCATCTTGAGGTGTGTTTGGGGTTAGAAATCATTCCACAAGAGGTCTCCTCAGTTGCACTGCACTGCCATGAAAAGGGAAATGTAGGAGTCGGTTAGAAATAGAAAATGTTGAAGGTTTTTTCCCCAGGTCAAAAATACAGATTTATTTGGAAATTGCCATTACTTTTCACTCTGGTTCTTTCAGAAGTTTTATGTCTTCTGACAGAGCTTTTAGGAGAGTATGAGAAACTCCAAACAAAACACTTCTAAACTTTTAAATCCTGATCAAAACTGTTAAATCCCTAAATGACATAGGAGATATTAAGGTCCTCAATTTAGGGATCACTGTATTAAAAATGGAATGGCAAATATGGAATTAATGACATTTAAATTACTGTTTCATTAAGAATACAATTTTGCCACAGTATTTTACTGAATTTAGGATACCCAGAGATCAATAGCAATTCCTTTTCTTTAAAGCACTTGTGACGTTTACTGTGAGGGACATTTTATCGGGGGGGGGTGGGGGAGGGAAAGTTGCTATTTGTGAAAATGTTCTTTGTGAAATATTAGTGGAATTAAATGCATTTTTAATTGCACTCTAAAGCTGTATTCATTTGGCACTTGAAGCTTCTGCATTAATTTGGGTGATGAATGGATGCTAAGAATACAGGATAGGTGATTTCGGCTGGATTTGCAGAAATTAGAAAATTACTGGGAAAAGTAGACCCTAGTCAGTTTAACAGTGTGTGTTAGGGGATGAAGAAGAAAGGGGACACAATGTGCTGTTTTAGCTTAAAAAAAAATGAGGAGAGGTGAAACAAAAAAGAGGTGCTAAATGCTGAAACCTGGAGATTTTGAAGTTCTCCCCCACCATTTTGCTAGGTGCCTTGGTGATGCTTCCTGAGCACTTCCAAGTTGTCCATGTTACCTCTGTTTTATTCCATGTGCTAGGACTGTCCTCCCACAGGACCCTGGAGTCCCCCATCAGTATGGTGAGAGAAGGTACATCCCAATGTATTTAGGTCTAGACTGTACTGGAAAATAATCTCCGTGAAGTAATCCAATTAAACTGCTCCCAGAGGCACTAAGGGAGGATGGCTGAGTGGAAACACTTTAATTTGGGAGTCACTGGCTTCTCTTGCAAATACTTGAAAGATTCCAAGGAAAATGAATACCTTTATGGAAATTGCCAGTCCACAAAGCTGCATTTACTGAAGAAAAACTTAAATGAAATGTTGACAGTCAGCAGTAACTGCCTGAATGCTCTCTGCATCCACCATTTGACGTCTGATATTTTTACCTCCACAGTGCAAAGGGAAGGCCAGGGACTCCTGTGCCATGTACAGTGAATATGCTGCAGGACTGTTTTCTCAGATCACAGCTGAGGTACTTCTCCAGTGCCCTCCATAATGTTTTCAGGATGACATTTACGGGTGTGGAAAAAAAAAAAAAAAAGGCAAAGAATGGTAGGAACAAACTGCTCCTTTTTAACTCTGTGAAAATTGTGGCTATTACCTTCCCAGCATCCTCTCAGCTAATGGCCTGAAACAGGACCAATATTTGATTTCTACTTGCAGTATTTACTTTATAAATAGATACTTCATGGGTTTCATTCTTTACTGAGATTGAATTAGTGGGTTAAATAGACAGAAATATTTCTTACCATGGCATACTGATCTCTTAGCATCTTGCACTGACCTGATAACAGACTAGCAGGAGAGTAAAGTTAATTATGTTTTAAGCTAGAGTCTGACAATAGAAACTGAATATTTCTGAGACCGAGATCTTCTTTTCTGTCATTAAAAACCTGGGGAAATGTGAAAGGAGTGTGAATCCAAGGCATATATCGCTACGACTATTGAAGGCTTTTCAGAGAGTGGCTTATCACCTCTTTGGCTTATTTACCTGATAAACCAAAGCCTCATGCTTCAAAAGCCCCAGCTCCTCAACCCTCAAATGGTAGCCATCTCTTAGCAAGGATGAATTAAGTATGATGATGCTGACGAGCAGGATGTCACCAAATGCCTTTTGTTGCACTTTGCACTTCAAAAATCCTACCCCTCTCCCCAAACATTTAATTATAAGCAATAACCACATGAGCTTCAGAAGATGTCTGGTGGGAGGTTTGCTTCCCTTGTTTTACTCTTTGGAGGGTGAGAATGTGGTTTTGGGGGTGTTGGAGAGGATACACATCTCTGTGAGTTGCTGAGCCCAGATGTGATCTCTGCCAACCAACAAGACACCAGATTAAGATCTCATTTTAGATGGCCTTTACCAACCTCCACGTGAACAGCTGTAATCTGGAAAAGCAATAAATATCTTTTGTATTGGCATTCTCTGTCCCCAGGGAGGTTTTGTGAAGGGTTCCCCCTTCGCCACTGAGCCGTCTCTCCATGCCAGTCACCGTCTGCTTCAATGTGCATATTAATCTTGATTCTAAAATATCCTACAGACACCGCATGCAAATGTACTGAGTGATTCAAATTGGTTTTCTCTGTTTGTAAACGTAATGTTCTGTGACTGCTCAGGGGCACTTCTAACATATGCTCCTTGATATCTGACATTTTTCAAGCGAGGCGGATATTTGCAGCATAGACACGCAGAGGCCTGTTGTGCTGCCCTGCCTCTGCTCCTGCCCCACAGCACACATCCCGAGCGGGTTCAACTCCTTAACTGAAAGCTTTTTCTTTTTGGATATGTGTAAATGATGAGGGAGAGGGAGACACACACACACACAGAGCAGAATATAAATTCTCTGTGAATTAAGCAGAAAAGCCCTATCGCATTCCCAGAACTTCAGTTACAGCAAAGTCTATTATTCAGGAGGTTTGCATGAAAATAGCATTACTTATCTTCCTGCCTTAAATTGTCTCTGCAGAGGCCTGCTTGCTGAGGGTTGCTGATGTGGGAGGGGAAAGCCCTGCTCCTGCTTTCAGACTGAGGTACCAGCCCTGAGTAAGGGAGCTAGGAAGCAGGGAAGAAAGAAGGAAAGCCTTTTGCTGCTCCTTTTCATTCTAAATCTCACATTTTCATGACTTCCCTGTGTTCTTGCTGCTTAGGGTGAGACTTCGTAGTCCCTTCTCTCAACTTGGGCAGGGTGGTACCTGAAGGTCATTTAATGGCTTAAGTCACTGATCTGTAAGCATGGATGGGTGGAAGTGAGTGAAACTCCTGCTCTCCCCTCGTCATCCTGAAAGATGGTGAGAGAGTCCTGTAAGGCTGATGCTGTGCATGGTGTTGTGTCTTCACACCAGCCTTAATGGGCCCAGCTGCAAACTGGGAGAGATGAGGAGCAGGCTGATGTGCTGTTTGGCTACCTCACTGCAGGGATAGTCACCCATGGGTCGAACCCACCTGCACTTGTAAGCCAGTGCAGCTTGAATTCTCTGGATGATGAAGCTGAGGTTACCAGAGAAGTACTGCATCACTCTGGGTTCCTAGACACAGCCCACACCTCAATATGTCCATCTCAATGTGCACCAGCCCAGGTTACGTGACCAGTGATTGCCATGGTGCATTGTTCCTCAAGTGCCTGGCTGGACCGCAAGATTTTAGGCACACATTTTAACACTAATTTCTTCCACTGAAGAGGAATAAGTACCCTAACAGTTCGTTTGCTACAATAATTTAAATTCATGTTATCCTTCTTGAAGCTCAGATGGCTCTCTGGTGTCAGCACCTCCAGAGGTCCTAGTTTAGCTGCTTCTGGTTCATTTAATGATATAACTGTAAGAAGCAGAGATATTCCTTTTAATGTTGATGTGCAAGGTTTAGAATTAAATGTCTCTGCTGGTTGCTGGGTACTTTTTACTACTGCCAACCCCATAAACTCTTTAAACATATGCAAATGAGCCTGACTTGCTCCCATTCCTTCTGTATAATCCATGAAGGAAGAAAAGTCAATCTTAGTCTTACTGCCTAATGGCCTCTATATGTTGTAGTTAGCACAAAAACACTGTGAAGTGATGGAGATCAGGAGTTAAATGCATGAATTAAGCACTGTTCCTCTGACCACACTCCATTAGAAGAGAAACTGTCTCTAGGGAAAGAAAACAAGATTTCTCTTTATATATACATTATGAGAGTCGCCCACTGATCCTCTAGGCATTTTGAAACATTACTGGCACCCTCGTGATGTGGACAGAATATAATTTATCAATATCACTACAACTTCCTACCTGAAATGTTGCTGGAATACAGATGTGCTACAGCATAATAAGGTTTGAAGGAGTATGTGTTATACATAGCATTGTTTTCCATCATGTACATGACCTCTCAGCCCTGATAGAAGTCTCTAAGGTTTATTAATAGGAATTGCATTTATTTTAGCAACCTAGACTGCTTTTTATTTTTAACATTGCTTTTGAAAACCTGCACACAATTTTCTGGCTTGGTCAGCAACTGTTTGGATGTGATTTGCTGGGAAAACAGAGGAGGAAAGTTATCAAGCAAAGATCCCATGATGGATTAATGCAACAGGATTCCAGTGTTAAAATCTCATATGATGGCAGCAGGCTGGTGAGGCTAAGCCACGGGACAGGAAACTCTTCCACAATTCTTTCAAGTGAAATCTTGTCATCTGTAGCAACACTGTAAAACACTGCCTCCACTCCAAGCAGCGGGATGCTATTCTTGGTATTGTTATGATTGATTATGGCATCTTACACAGTCATTTGGTAAAAATAAGAGACTAACACATTTTGTCCCCTGCCTTGTGTTCCTGCAACTCTGTTCAAAGTGCTCCTGCTGTCATCAGCTTCTTACCTGGCCTGTTCCAGCACCATTCCCCACTTCTCTGCCCACCCCGGCCATAGTAACTGTGCTCCTACATCTATCTTCTGCTTTCTGTCCCTGCTTCAGAATGCAAGAAGTGTTTTAAACTGCATCTTATACGTTATCAAGTGCAAGCAAGCATCCTGACTGGTGTCTCTGGATGCTACTCTAGCACATATAGTAACACTTCCAGCAGCAGTTACCACTGTGTTAACTTCTCCAGGATCCTCAGGCAGTTGGCATCAGAGTTTGCAGTTTTCCAGTTTTAGTGTGGGCAAAGAGATACCAGATAAGAATCAGAGGCAGAGGGAAACCTGCTATTTGCACATAGAAACTGTATATTGTATGTTTTACAACCCCACGGGTTGTAAAAATGTTGTGAGTTATTTGAAATACTTCTTGATAGTGTTCCACAGCAGATACCGGATAGCCTCTCAAGAAAGAGTATTCTGTTAGCTCTGCTCTTTAGCAGGGTTTGGTACCAGTACCAAAAGCTCTGCTGGCTACTTTGCAGTGAAAGACTTCAAAAAGTAGTAGTGTTGATTGTGTAACACCAGGAAACGTTTATATTTTTTGAAGAAATCTATGAATATGAGTTATTTCTGTCACAGTGATTTGGGCAGACAAGTTTCTGTCACTCTTTGAAATTCCACAGAAGCATTCTTAGGAGAGGTCTCCGATCTTCCACAGAATGTTTTAGGACATTTCAGCCCTTCTAATAAATTATTTAGAGGAAATCTCTTAATCTATAGTGAGATGATGATGTTTTTCTTCCTTTACATACCTAACAGTAAGAAAAGTTCTGTAGTTGGGTGTAGATGTTTACGATGGAGTGTGATAAGTTGAGAACTATGTGCTGTACTGGCTTGTGATGGCTTTTAAAACAGGAAACATATCTTTCTTCAGGCACTGTTTTTTTCAGTAATTCCTTAGTCATAGGCTCTAAGTGCAATTATAAAAAGTGATTAAAAGAACAGGAGGAGCTAAGTTCAGTGTGTGTACTTTTTCTGACAGATGTAGTGTGTAGACTTGAGTGCTTCTGATTTCAACATAAACTTCATAAGTTTGTATTTTGTAGCATTCTGACAGTTTGAGGCTCAAGTGCAGCATGAGGCTGTATGGTGTTTACAGCTCCTTTCTTTCCTCTTTGAGTGGCAACAGCCACCTTTTAGAGAAACCAATTGGAAGAATGCTCCAGTAATCTTTTCAGAGCTGACAAGATCCATGTTTAAGTACTCCTTTTGCTGCTGCTCTCCTGAATACAATTCCTGATGGTAGGATCAGTGTGATCAGATCTGTTATTGCTGAGGTTTTGTGTAGGGCATGCAGCCTTTCTTTCAGCACTAGCATGCCATGTGAATAAAGCTGTTGCTCCCATTACCTTGAACTTGAAGATGGTCACACACAAAGGGTTTTTTGGGCGCTTACTTCTTATGCTCACTCACATAATGCTGTGAATGTTGTTTGTTCTATAAAGACATGGACTTTGGTTTAGTTTTTTAATATTGTCATGTTTCAGGGTTTTGCTCTGATATTTATTCTTCGTGTTCTGCTCTCCCTCATTGTGTTTTGGTTTGATGTAAGCTTCTTAATGGAAAAGCAATTGCTTAGGGAAATATGATGCCTATCAACTGTCTGATCACAGCTATCAGTTCATGGAATTAAACTGAGACTCCATCAGTGTAAAGGCTCCACAAAGAAAATTTGCTTCATAAAATTCATCTTGCATATCGTGACTCACTTTGTCCGTAGCGTTCAGAAGCTCACTGTTCTTTCCCCATAATCTACTGAGTAATAACAGTTAGCACTTGCATGTGCAAATCAATACTCAAGCTTGAGCTCCTGACTGGAGAAGTTCTGTTATTGTACTAAACAGTAACCATTACCTTTCATGCTTATAACTGATCATTGTGTTCTGTATTTCTGTCAAATTTGACTACAGTCACCTCCTGAGGCTTTAACAAAAGGCAGAAATTCCCCTGGTGCTTCTGGCAATTACACATTAGTCTTCACAGAGACAGAAGATTACTTACTGATTCCTGTTTGCTGATTCCGTTATGTATGCTCCAGTCCATAATGGTTTGTTAATCCTTTACAACAACACGGCTAGAAATATTCCTGCAAAATTATATTTCAGTTCAATTAAAGCAAACCCAAACACACACATTAAAAAAAAAAAAGATGAATTCTATGGAGTCTTTCATAACTGCTGGGTTTTTAAGATGATCACTATCAGGAAACTTGTCACATTGGTAGCTGGACTGTGTGCAGTGTGGTGAACTATTTCCTTTTGAAGATACTCATTTTCAATTTGATGTGATACACTTGCAGTCTGGCCAGGCAAAAGTAACAATAGCAGTGAAGACAGCTTGGCGTTTTATTGTGCTCTAAAATATTTCCATTAAGATGTAGTCTCTGTCCTGAGATGAATTCCTGTTTTGTCTATGCTATGCTTGTGATCACTCAGCTGCAAGCTTCACCCGCAGCCTGTTGCAATGGAGACTGTTTTGGCCCCATTTAAAGACAGGTTTTACACTCTTATTAGGCTGCACCTCAGCCTTGCTTGCAAAAAAAAAAAAAAAAAAAAAAAAGGCAACGCTATACAGTATCATGCTCTGTGAAAAGGGATTAGGAGCAGAGAAACTGAATGTGATAAAAAGCTTGTCCTCTTCTTCTTGTTGTCCTTGGGTGCAAATCTCACCCTCTCACCTTGCTGTACTCAGCTGTGCACTCTGCAGTGCTGTCCTGCCCTGCACCCACTCCATGAGGATCCCTGAATCAGCAAAAAAACCACATTCATTTTGGAAAAACAGTCATAATAATCCCTGAGGAGCCCTGCTTTGCTTTCCCTGAAACCTATTTCATGTTATAGAAATTGACTGATCTTGGCTTGGTTGGGCAGACACTTTCCTGGGTGAAAAACTGGTGAGATGGTCAGGTCCAAAGGGTTGTGGTCAAAGGAGTTCAATCCAGTTGGTGGCTGGCTGCAAGTCGTGTCTCGCAGGGCTCAGTGCTGGGACCACTCCTATTTAACATCTTTATTAATGCTCTGGGTGACAGGATAGAGTATGCCCTTAGTAAGTTTGCAGATGACACTAAGTTGGCTGGAAGTGTTGATCTGTCTGACGGTAGGGAAGCTTTACAGAGAGATCTAGATAGGCTGGATAGCTGGGCCAAGGCCAATGCCAAGAGTTTAAATAAGACCAGGTGCTGGGTCCCACGCTTGGGCCACAATAACCCCCAGCAGCCCTACAGGTCACTTCCAGCTGAAACAATTCTATAATTCCTTGTGTAACATGCTTGGCTCATATGAGGATGGCAGTGATGCCATGCCATGAAAGATCATGGCTTGTCACTGCCTCTGTGAGTCTGACTGGGCAGAGCAGTGGGAGACCTCACTCTGATTCCATCCCCGATGTTGTCCCTACAAGCTGTAGTAGATAGTTCTTTCCCTGCATAGTTCACAATCTAATAGATGTGATTGTGAGAGTAATATTATCCATCATCCACAGATGGGGAAAGATGCACAGAGAGGTTAAGCCCAAGGTCATAAGGGAAGTCTGTGGCACGACCAGGAATTGAATTCAGCTTTCCTGGGTCTTCATCCAGTGCCTTAATGAAAAAACCTGCCCTCGCCTCTATGCTTTTCTGTTACTTAATCAGCTGAAGAAAAAAATGCAGATTGATTTAATTAAAGGAGAGAGCAAATTTCTAATTTCAGGCTGGATTCATTCTATGGTTATGGAAATTTTGAAGAATGGAGAATAAACATCTGTAATTTCTTTTCTCACAGATGTGTTTTCATTTACACAGCTGTGCAAAAATTATATTTATATGTTTTGTGTAATTTTAGCCTAGAAGCAGATCTGATGTTGGACTACCAAGAAGTATAATTTTCTGGCTTGCAGAATAATCTTCTTTCTGGTAAAAAGTTGGTCATGTTTCTTCCTGCAGACATGGTCTGTTCCTTTAAAGTGTCTCTCAAAATTATTTTATACTCAATGAAGCAAATCCTCCAAAGGCTTCATTATTCTGATGGTAGCATCATCTGATTGAATATTTCAATCATAATGTCGTTTGGAGAATTGTAGCAGTTTCCACTCGGGGTTTTGGATGCTTGGATTCCTGTGCATTCCTGAGGTTTTTGAGGAACTGGTGTAAGAAACTCAGATAATTTGGGATGCACAGAGTTCATTGGGGAGGTAGATATTAACGTTTACTCTAGCTGTTGATTAGAATACTTTAGATTGCCTCTTCCCCATGTGAAAAATACAAGTGGGGCTTCTTTGGGCCTTGCTCAGCACAACATTTTAGCACATGCAATTTTAAGTGTGGGAGTGTTGTCTGAATGTGTTCATCCCATGCATTACTAGTAAATCACAAAGGTTAATGCAATAAAGTGTCCCTCATCAGATCCTGCTGCTGGAGACATCAGCAAGATAGTGCTAGGAAGACAGTTAATATTTGCAGTGTGCGCTGGCCGAGATTCTCCCCATCAGTGCTCTCCACTGAACTCCTCCTTTTATTTTGATGTCATTCCCTTTTGTGTTGCTACGTTATTCAGAAGCCGTGGGCCCTGATGCTGCAGGCACTTGGGGACACACTTCATTTCCATGCACTGCAGCAGCTTTGTGGGACTGACCAAGGCTGTGTGTGTGCTTTATGGTTGATGTTTTGCAAGCCTTGGAGAAATCAGGATCTAGGTGAAGAGCGGAAGAGAAGGAAAGCAGTTTTATTGGCTTCATCCTTGATGTGTGTTTACTGTTGACTGAAAAAGTATCTTTAGATAATTCTGAAAAAAATTCTGTGTTTGTTTTGATAAGAGAGTTCCTACAAGGATACCAATTTGAGAACATTCTAAAGAGTTATGACAGCTCTTGTTACCCCGTTGCCTCCTTTTCCTCTCTTGCATCCCCTGGAGAAGGCATAAAAGATTGTGGAATCCAGCTTTGAAGGAGGAGTTCCTCAGTCTTACCTTGCCACCTCAGAATTGCTGCATAGCTGAGGACTACTTGTTAAAATTGTGCTGCTTATTTCAGGCTCACATTAGGTTTTATGAACTTTAATGAACAGTAAGTAATAAATTCGCTGAAGAAATTGGGTTAGCCTGTGATTAACATTCAGAGTGATGCAGATGAGTGTACCAATGATGGGAACATGTGCTCACATCATGATGAAATGCAGATGAGAGGCCCTGGAGCAAGCCCAGGGATGTGGGCCAGAGCAGTTTCATCTCTGTCAGCTTTAATCTGATCTAAAGTGCGAGTGCTACTGGCCTGCAGAAGGAATCTCAAGCCCTGGGAAGAGCTAAATACAACTTTTGTTTTCTATTAGAGGTTATTAAAACATTTTCTTTACAAAGCTCCACAACATAAAAACTTAAGACACTGTATCTAAAAAATAATATCTCTAGCAGTAGGGGAAGAGAAGGGAAAATGGTTGGAAGACAGCTCTTGATTTGGTTTAGGTTTTATAACACGCTGCTTTACTGAGCAGTCGTTTTAGTCGATTGAAACCCAGCTGAGCCTCATCGTCTTGTGACAGCGCTGTTGTACAGAGCAGAGAAAAAACCCACTGCCACCCCCCGCTTTTAAATGAAGTGCAAAGTAATGCTAGAAAGGGAAAGAATAAATCAATTTTAAATAGTAATCTATGAAGTTGGACAGAAAATGATGAGAAATGAAGCAACTGGTCATAGGAAATTGACCTTGAAAATGGTGTTTATCTTGCGGCCGCAGTGGTGAGGCCCCACCACTGCTGCAGGACGGTGGCTGAGTGGGGAATGTAAATCAGAGCTGCTTTGTTTTGTGTTTCTAGTTGGGTTTTGAGGGAGTTTCTTTCAAGACTGTGCTCTCTGACAGTTATGCCAGTGGTGCTGCTCCACAGCATCTAGTAGGCAGGATTTATTCCTTTGTGGCGGTCTCGTGATTTTATTCTGTTGCTTTAAAGGCTGTGTGTGTTTGGGGAGTGGTAATTGCCCAGGGTCAGGAGAATACCTGTGATTGTGTAATAGATACCTACAGTAGAAAAAGAGATGATATTTTTACACTGACTTTAATTTCCATACAAATAAACACATTAAAGCAAGTAAAAGGACAAATGAGGAATACATGTCACCTCTGCTATTTTAAAATATAACACCTGTTTACACCAGAAGGATAGCTATTGCAGTATTGTATACATCTTTATTTAGAGTGGAGGTACAGAAGGATGTGGGAGGTGGAATATACTGAGTTTTCACTGAAACTCCTCTAGCAGAAAACAATTGATAGTGTACTTCTGTGATTTGTGTTTTCCTGGGGCAGATGCTCAGGAGTCCTTCAGATTAACAAAATGATTTTTGGTTCAGTTGATGATGATCTTGTTCTGCCTTTTTTAGCATCAGCTCTGACCATAAGTGAACCATATGCAACTCACTGTGTTGAGTCGTCTCCTGTTTTCAGGCATCTACTTTCTGGTTGTCTCAGTCATTCCCAAGTAAAACATGAAGGTACAAGTACCATCTGCCACATCATGGAGACTTTATGGTTTTGATGGTAACTAAAATAACCTGATATTAACACACTAACTTTACTGAAACATTAGAAATCTTTATGTGGGTTCTAATTTGAAACATACCGGTGGACTATCTGGTTTACCCAGCTGGTTGCTGTATCACTGATGTTCTTTGCCAGTACAAATTCTATTCCAGCATAAATCAGATAGAAAACACAGGTAGGAAGGTCACTGGGGCTGCCCATGCATACATGAGACCAGGTCAAAGCCCTTAAGTATTCTGTATTGTGTCTGATGACTTGTCATAGACTTTGATTTACGCCTGAGCTTCTAAGTAGTCTGAGGAATTACTTATATTGGCCATTAAAGTATGTGTTTATAGAATCCTAGAATGGTAGGGGTTGGAAGGGACCTTTAGAGATCATCTAGTCCAACTCCCCTGCAGAAGCAGGTCAATCTAGATCAGGTCACACAGGAATGTGTCCAGGCGGATCTTGAAGACCTCCAAGGAAGGAGACTTCACAACCCCTCTGGGCAGCCTGTGCCAGTGTTCCATCACCCTCACAGTTAAGTATTTTTTTCTTATATTTAAATGGAACTTTTTGTATTCCAGCTTCATTCCATTAGTACTTGTCCTGTTGCTAGATATAATAGAAAAAGTGCTGCCCCAACCTCCTAACACCCACCATTTAGATATTTATAAATAATAATAAGATCCTACCTCAGTCTCCAGGCAATATCTGTAGGTAACAGTTGCTTCTGCTTGTGTGGCCAGCATCCACCTGAGTTCAGTGTACGTAAGGGCTTATGTTCCTGGATGGGGCTGTGTGGGGTTTGGAGATGCTCCAGCTTGGGACTGAAGACGTTTTCTTTGTCTGGGAACTTTTTCTAAACCATTTGGTCCTGCATGTGTCTGCCAGGGTAGGATGTGGATGAGCATCCAGAATAGGTGAAGGGAAATAAAGGGAGAGAGGTGGGAAGTGGGGACATGGTGGGTCTCAAGGAGGAGGGGAGGGGAGCCCTGCTCGCTGCAGCTCTTCATGGAAAACTTGTATTGATCAAGCACCGGTGACATGCGCGTTGGTCGTGTTATTGCAGTGCTTGTGCCCTGATGAAAAACTAACAAATAATAAATCTAAGCGATGTTTTCAGACTGTGCAAAAATCACAAATGTCAAAGCGAGCCTTCTCCAGATATTTAAAATTCAGTGAGGTTTTTTTTTTTGTCTTGGGTCTTGAGATGTTAATGACTTTGACTAATTGTCAACACCACCAATTACTATGACTGATACCTTATCATTTCCCACAATGAGCAATGCTAATTAAAATTGATTGTGCTGCTGTTCTGGCACAGCAGCAAGTTTCCTTTTCATTTTTTGTTTAAACATGAGCTTATTGTGCCGATTTGGTGAATTAAATAAGGAAAGCTTATTATTCTCACGTTTATTTTTGAGCAGGGGTTTTAAGCCACATTGGAAGCCTGTTACAAGTGTCAAAGAAGTAGAAGAGGTTGAATGAATTGTATTTTTGGAGTACCAAAACATACACCTAATAATAATGTTTGTCACTTTTATACCACAGTACTTTTTACATGATCGCATTTCTGTACAAACGTAACTACTCCTATTATCTCTGTGAGGTGGGTAAACACTATTACTTCTGTTTCACAGATATTGAAGCTAAGACACAGGAGCTTTGATTCACTAATAGCAGTGCACTTCAAGCTATTCACTTCAATTACATTACAGATCTCTGTCTTACAGCGGTGTGAGCTGGCTGGGTTATGATTTACAAGAGTGGCGTGTTGAATTTTATACAAACTTGGCCATTTATTTATCACTTTTTTTGTTGTTTATTTTTCAAGTATCATTATTTTTTTCTCCCAAAGATGGAGGATCAAGACTTCCTTGCTGCTGACCTGCCCTGTGCTGGCTCCTGCCAGCCAATGTTGATTCCATACACACAGGGCACAGCTGTGCCGGAGGGCTGAGGTTATGCAGCCTCATGCCCTCCTTTTTTGCAGTATTTGCTTCATCAGCTGAACCTCTTTGTGTCAGGAAGGGCTGTTCTTTCTTGGGGAGAGAGAGATGGCTGGACTATAGTGTGGGGCAGTACTCTGAAACTCAGGTGTTCTTTATCTCCTCTGCAGCCCTGTGATTGCATTCTGAATTCGGGTGTGATTTTTTTTTTCCTGTTAATTTTCTCGTGGGGAATGTTTATGGAAAGTGTTGTCAATGGAAGATGTACCTGGTCTTTGACCTATTCTACTGGTGTCCTCTTCTTAAGTGGCTGATTGTGTTTAATAGTGCAAGTCTATGACCTTATCCTGTTAGAGATTGATTTAATCTGAGCACTTGATTCCTTCCATGATTGATATATAATGTGTTAATGTGTAATGGATGGAAACGCATGGAAATGTCTAAGACACTTCTTACTTCCTCCTACTTAGTTCATAAAATAAGTCAAGTACTTTTTTGGTAGTTATTAAAAAAAAAGAAGTCTTTTAAAGAATTGTACATGTAATCTTTTCATAACCAAAATCTCTCTTAGGTCATGAGAGAAAGAGAAGCTGTGTTTGCCTGCATGGTGTCTTGCACAAACAGTTACAAAGGACTATGTCAATCAAAAAATGGTTTACATTTATCAGGAAAAAACTGTCTTAAATGTCTGGCACTTGGAAGCAAGATAAAGATATTTATATTAGATAAATACCAATAGCAAAAATCATATCTGAAAAGTGAACATTTCCATCCTGAATGCTATTTCTTGATTATTTACAGCTACATAAATTTCCCTTGAGCATTAATTTCTCTTCTGATCCTGATCTGAGCTAGGAGCAATCTGATAAATCTGTAGAGCTCCTTATGCCTCAGTGCCACAACTGACTCTAGCGCAAATCCTCCTTGCTGCAAAAAATGAGAGGTCCTGCTCTCCCCATCCCTATTGGTTTGGCTCTCTCACCTCACCAGTGGTGTTCATGGGGACCTAGATCAAGTTTAAAATGTTGCTGAAAAGTAATTTAAAAAATAATATAAAAAAAAAGAAATGTTTTCAACAGTGACCATGTGTTTGATGTGGGTTTTTTGCATGGTTAGATGAAAGCCAAGTTGGCACCAGGCAGTGAGGCCTTGGGTGTGAGCTCTGGGAGCAAGTCTACCTCCACAGCAGCAGCAGAGTTTGATGCCTGATTGAGCTGACCCTGTAAGCAAGGCCCCATGCTGTCTCTCTAATGGTCCTCTCCTGAGCGGTTCACCTAGGTTAATTTGTTTATGTTGAGAAAGTGCTAGGAGAAGTGCAAAGTGTTCTGACTGAATGTAAGCAGTCCCCTTTTTTTTTAGCTGCAAAAGAGCTGAGAAGAGCGTTGGCATGTGTTCAGCTGACACCCATTGATGGCACCATTATTGGAAGGAACAGTGTTGCCATTAGCACATGAAGCTGTGAAATAACATGTCAAGTGTGTCTTCCCCAAGCACACTGGACCTAATTCTCCTCTCATCTTTATTGATGCCTCTCCATGGACTCTACTGAAGTTGTTGGAGATTTACACTGTTGAAAATCAGAGAGGATTCATGGATGACTGGCTCCCTCAATGTAATAAGCTGTATGTGGAGGCAGAACTTTTTACTTTCTCCTCTGTTTCCAAACATCCCCTGGAGTTTTGTTGTGAAAAGTCAGTTATGAAAACTGAGAGTGGGGAGAGGGCGGGGGGAATGTGTCATTTGGGTTGTGATTTGCTGTTAATTAAACTTTAGTGTGACACATCCTTTATGTCAGGGGATTGCTGATTCTCATCTCAGTGGCGGGGTAGAACGGAGGATCTCCATCGAGATCAATGCTCATTATTATTTTCCTCATTATCATCATGATCCTCATCAGTATTTGTTCTACAACACTGGCTGTGGAATGGAAGCATAGGCAGAGATGACCCTCACTCATTCCTGTTCAAAACCATTCATTTTTAAAATATAAGAGACAAAAAGGCTGGGGAGAGGAAAGTGACAGTGAATTCGTGACAGAGAATTAGATCCAGCTACTTGAAAGTCACAGTCAACCTTTCTTTCCACCGCAAATAACGTGATGAAATAATCAGTTTTCATTATTTTTATCAGAGTACAAGCACTTGCACACAGGTTGAAACCCACAGTGGACAAGATGGTGTTGGATATTATCAGATAGGTTTTAGCTGCATGAAGCTCACACACCAGTGCAAGAGAGGGACTGAATGGTAGAAGGGAATGGAGCCTACCAAAATAACAGACAAGACAGAGTGAGAGAGTGGTCACATGTTCCCTAGGGAGAGATCTGTCACAGACAGTGAAGTCCATAGCCTTGGCTCATTCATGTTTGGTATCCTAAATGGGATTTTGAGAACTGTTCCCATTCTCTGCAGTCACAAGAGTGTTATTGTGAGGAAAATGCTGATTTTAAAGTTTCAAGCCTGAACCATGGCTTTAGGGTAGCACTTTAGGTGGCAGGGAGCCCACTATGACTTTTTTTGCCTAGCAGTAGCTCCTCCTTTGAGGCTGATGTCAGGACAAGGGAGCCAGGCCTCTGAGGAGAGCCAGTGAAACCAAGGTTCAGTTCCTCCTCAGACCTTCTTATGGTCACCTCAGAGATACTGCTGGCATGAAAAACGATGAAAAGGCAGATGCTACCAGAAGCATCTGGGAAACAAATTCAGAGACGTTGTCCAGATGTGGAATGGCATCTAGGGGCAAATCCAGGGGCAGAAGCTGTGTTTGAAATCCCCTTTGTGTCCAAACGATGAGTGTAGAGCTGGAGAGAAGCTGGGCTCAGGCCGTGATTGCAGACATACCCTGCCAAGTCAGCCTGTTTGTGGACCTGTTTTGTGTTACATGTGGGATAGTAAGAGAGGCAACTCCACTGACATGTACCTCTGGGAGACTTCAAACACAGCAAGCATTTAATGATCTGGCCGCCTTGTTTTGCTGGGAGACCTCTTGTAAAATCTGCAAAAGGACCATAGAAAAAGTGGTGTCCTTTTGACTTAGAGGCCGGGATCATTCTGCCTAAAATGTTTAAAATAAGTTACTTTGGATGCTCTTGCCAACCTGACAGCTTACTTCTGGTTTGAGATGGAAGCGGAAGGGACACAATTTCTGTGACTCATGCTCTCAAAACCAACTGATAATCCCAGAAGCATCCCCTTAGCACCAGTAGTTTATCTTTCTGTTGATGGAAAGTCATCTGGGGGTCAGGAAGCAGATGGAGTTGTTAAGGCTCTCACATAGAAACAGTGGGATACACAGACGTTGAAGTTGTGTAGGCTGTACCACAGCAAACCCTGCAGCTCTCTCCTGGGGAAAAACACAGCTCAGAATATAATGACTATTGAAAGCTTTGGGATTCCTGGAACAGATCAAAACTAGTCAGGATCAGCCTTACTTCCAGACTGATGAAAGAGGTGTTAATCCTGCTGCTCATAAAGAATTTAAGAATATAAATATATGAGCTGCCACCTGGAAGAATAGAAGAACACTTAAATAAATGATAGAGGCTGGATTGACAGAAAGGTTGTCATGCTGGGATTAACTTTTCTCTCTTCTGCACTAGCCAGTTCCCAGTCCCTATATAGAGCTTCCAGTTGTGGAGAAGCATTACTGCCTATGGCCAATGTCCAGTGGTCCTTATCATGCCAAACACCATCTGCATTTCCTCTACAATGCACATCTCTCTGTGGTATGCTGGTTTAACAGCAAGCTCTTCTAAATAAACTCTTGAAAAGAAAGACATACCTGCCAGGGACTAGGCAAGTGTAGTGAGTCAACTTGGACAGCTGCCAGATTGCCCAACCAGTTGCTTTCACTCTGCCTCCTCAACAGGATGGAGGGTGAAAATGTGATGGAGAAGCTCATGGGTTGAGACAGAGAGATTGTTTACTAGTTACTAGCATGGGCAAAGCAGAATCAATTTGAGGAAAAAGTATCTGATATATTGCCACTTAAAAGTAGAATAGGATGGTGATAAAGACAAAAAACTAAAACATCTCCTCTCCCCTGCTTTCTCAGGCCCACCTCCCCTCTTTCATTCCCAACTCCTCTACCTCCGTTCACTGCAGCAGCACAGGGTGGGAGGGAAGTGGGAGTTACAGTCAGTCCATAACAGCCTCTCTGATACTCCTTTCTTCTCATGCTTTTCCCCTGCCCCAGCATGGGCCCTTCCATGGGCTGCAGTCCCTCAGGATAGACCAGCATGGGGTCATATGAGTGTCACCACCCAGTGCATTTGTGGAGCACCTGGGTTAATGGGCTGGGGGTCAGACTTGTTGGTAGTTGCCTGTGACCATGGCACTGCAGTTATGTTTGGCCTCTCCTGGCCCCAAACCAGAGTGATGTCTCCTTAGGGTGAGACCTCTGCTTTTCTTTGCAGCAAGCTACAGGTCTACAGGGGTTTTTATTCACTTAAAATAACTGCTGGGGAGAGGTTGCACAAAATTCTTCCCTCTTGTGAAAACCCCTTTTGCAGCGATCAGGTGTGTTTTAGCATCATGGATTTTCCTAATGTTTTATTGAAAGGCAACGAGATTGCCAATGTGCATCTGTACATGCTGAGCAGCTGCTGGCACACAGAGATGGGTGTTGGAGAGGCTGAGAGGTTTGTATATGGTAATTTGCCCCTCTAGAGCATGGCACAGCTAATGAGCACAGTCCCTCCAGTCACAGGAAGCACACTGATGCTCATCAGAACAGGTTGGAAACAGCCTCTGCTGACTGGACTCACGTAAAAGCTGTATTTTGTGCATGGCAAATAAGAGGATGTCACATATTTTTCAGTATTAACTCTGAATCCTTATAGTTAGGGGTAGAAAAAGGAAAGAATATCTTTTTATCTGTTAAGTCTAGCCACAAAATAATAACCAAGGAAACTATTGATCCTTGTCTTGACTTCTCACTCCTGTAAAGTAGGCATTTCTGTTGTTTCTCTGGCTTGTCAGTGTACTGCATGTGCCAGAGCTTGCAATACATCTCATATGAACATCAGCTCCACTGTCCTGTTCCACCAAGGCTTACCTCTTTCTTTCCCTTCCCATGGGTGATGAGGATGGCTCTAAAGGACAAAATGCATTCTTGTGACACCAGAAAGAAAATGATTCAGGGAGTTAGACCACTAAGACTTTCATTTGTACCTGGTAAACTGGTTTAAGTGATAAGAAAAAAAGAAAACATTTGGGAGATGCTGATAAGATCAAGCTTATCCAGTAGAAAGGTACTGTAGGTATATGGCTGGAAGTGATAGAAGAAGCCTATGCTTGATGACCCAGCAGGTCACTTACAGTCTTTCACTCTTAATCTCTTAGAAGTCTTTGAACTTGTCAATAAGAAAGGAAGAGAGAGAAATGGGCTTATCTCATTTATTTAGGATATTGAAACATCTTTAGCAAGGCCTCTGATAGAAAACAGTCAAAAAGACAAGGTATGAGCATGAAAGGGAAAAGTATAGTCATGAACCAAATCCTGAGGTGAAGATTGGATATAACCAGCCATTTTCACTGTTGCAGAGGGTTAAACTAGGTTCCCCAGGTTCCCTGTATGTTCCTTGGTCCTATATCAGGTCTTTGATCTGGGATGAAGAAGTGGAAGGGGAGCCAAATTTGTGGGTAGCTACTGAGGTTGGCCAAGTTCAGGGAAGGCAGTGAGGAAGGTCAGCAAACCAATACATATGTCACACAACATTAAAAAAAATAGTCAGTGTTAACATGTGGCTCTTGGCCACCCTGTGGCTTCTGTTTGAATTTTCAGTGGTCAAACCAGAGATGAAATAGTCTTCAGTTCTGAAGTTCATGTAGGAGAAGATCTTGTTGGGGCTGCTAATGGGAGAAAGGAATATCTCTCCCTTCTAACCTGCCCAGGGGAGTCTATGTTTCAGGAAAAATTTTACCAGTGACTTCAGACTCCAATAAATGCTTCTTTTTCAGACGTACAGAAGGTTTAGACAAATGCATGCATGGTATTATCTAAAAAAACAGCAAGGGCATTCACCAGCAGAGTAGTCCTGTTAGTGAAGAGAGCCAAACTAAGAGTCTTCACATATCAGCATGAGCAATTTCCCAAATTACTGCTGGGATTTAAGTTAGGTATTTTCCTTCCCTTTAGACCATGTCTGTCTTTTTGGCTTCAACAGAAATCATGAATGAAGGTTAAAAAAAATTGTCTTTCGTTTGCTTTTACCTGCTGCTCTGACTGTTGGAGCCGAGTGTGTTTTCTGCACCACTGCAGGTTCCCTGCACCTCTGAGCTGATGAAGCTTTCTCCCTTCCTTCCCTTCCCAGCTCTCTGCCTCTCGCCACTGCCTTTTAAGCCAGAGCAGAGCTACTAAATGTCCTCTTCAAAGCTGGGGGCTTAAGTCCTGAATGTTGCTAATTGGTGAGGAGAGCCTTTTAAGAATTGAAACATTGCATTGTTGTGATTTGGGAGACAAAACCTGAATAAGACTGTAATACTTAACTATGGAATTCCACTTTCTTTTTCTCTAATGCAGGCTAAGCTGCCTTACAGCAATCTTTTAAATGTAATGATTGAGACTATTATAGGAAATACTATACAAAGCAATGTGTTTTTTGCAGCCTAAATAATAAGTAGGGCAAGGTTTTAAATGAGGCTAGAGTAGTGAATGCTGTACAATAATTTTGATGATAAATTTCCCCGGAGGATAAAGTAGAAGAACAGAAGCAGGCTGTATTTAATCATGCAAACTGAAAGGAAAGCAGACCAACAAATATTTATAGAGATGTACACTTTTTCTAACCTTTTCTGAGATATTCTTGCCCCTTTTTACCTGAGAAACTTAGCAGAAATTCAGGTCTTTGTGTGCCATAATTAGGAGGAGGAATTGATCACATAGGGTCAAGTGTTTCTTTGACGTAGTGCACAGAAATTCTTGCTTCCTTGCAGGCTGGAGGACTCAAACAATAAAACATTTGTTTTTCACAGCTATTTCATTCATCAGTGAGTCTGAAAAGCTTGCTTTGAGCAGTCATACGGCATATGATGACATACTCTGCAGCTGCTCTTCACCTAGTATTGATCCAAGGAGATATGTCCGCACCATACAACAAAGTTCAGAGATCCTAAACTTTACTTCCCAAAGCAAAATAGTTGCCTTTGTGCATTACTACTTGCAGACCTGTGCATGGTATTGTGCTGCAGAGATCAGATCTGGGCTTCCATGTACTGGGCAAGCTCAAAATCTTTGGGTTTCATCACCTAGTGTAGACCTACCCTTCCCATGCCCATAACAAAGGCCATCGTCCTAAAAGGTGAAGCTTCTTTGGTGTGGTTTCTTCTGGCCTTTGCTGTTTGTCTTCAGGGGGCAAGCACAACTTCAAAAACTAAGAGGTAAAATATCCCTGCTGATACCTGGTGTAGCATGCATGTATATATTGTTCTGTACACATTGCACGTGTTTGTGGTAGTTAGACAATCATTCCATAAAGTGTTGGGTTGCTTTGTGGGTTTTCTGTAAATACCTGTAGGTTTGGATTGCTTTGTGGGTTTGGGGTTTTTTTTTTTAAGTAAGAATGTTTCAGTGGACTTCAGCTATAACAGTATTCACTAGGCAGGGCAAAAACCTCAAGGTTTCTGTTCTGCTGATCGATACTTAAAGCATATATTGATTTCCAATTTAGGTGTTAACTTTTTAGCTCTTAGAAATGCTCTTGATATCAATTTTCACCTTGCCTGATGCTCATTATATGCTGAGCATTATGACAGTGAGCAAACTAGGATCTCATCTGCCAAGGTGATTAGTTCTAGTGATTTCAAGACTGCAACATGCAAAGATTTACTTGTCTTGTGTAAGCATCATCGTGGCATGAAATATCTGTGTTTAAGACAATGACCAGAGAAATGCTTTTATTCTGGTCTGGCAGAGGCTTCCTATAGTGTTTCTTAGTCTGCGTAGTCTATCATTGAAATGAAATAAGTTAATTAATATCACTGTTTATTCATGTTTATTCATGTTGTTTTCACATCGTAATTCATAGAAAATGAGCCTGAGGTCCCAATCTCAGGTTGCTGGGTGCCTGGACTTTGTTTAAGCAATAAGACACACATGGTAAGCAGTGCATTCCTATGTGATTATGCCTCTGGTAGTGTTAGGAGGCACAAGGTCAAAAGGCTCAGTGCTTTTAACTACCTGAGAAGTGCCATCTAATCCCCTGCAAATGGGCTGCCTACAATGTCTTATTGCTATATCAGGGAGGGAATTATTTCTTTTTAAAGGCAGCCACATGAATTACCCCTGTAATTGGCACAGGTATGACATCACTGACTGCCAATCAGAAATCCTCTGTGTCTTGGATTTTAGGACCTTAATTTCAAGTTCAGGTCATCTGAACAAAATTATTTTGTTAAAATAGTGTTTTGTCCTCTTTGTACTCCCAGTCCCATCTGCTTGCTTTAGTGCAGAAAGCATCATTTGTGCTTTGTGTGTGTGTTATGAACCGCTCTGCAATAGCTTTTTGTGTCACCATCAGGCACTGAACAGGGACTGCAAAGTCTTTGCAGAGCTGGTGAAATAGAAGCCATGGCTGGACTTGTAGTGCCTAGAACAGCATTTACACCCAGGAACTGAAGCAGTTGAGGCAGCAAAAGAGGGCAGACATAGCCATCAAATTATTTCAGCCTAGCACTGTCTTTTCCTTTTTATTGGCAGATATGACCCCAAAGTAATAAAAGCATCCCAATTTATAGTTATTGGTCATGAAATAAGTACACACAGGTGGCAGCTTTACTAGCTTGAGCAGGTGAGGAGCAGGATGTTATTTGTCTTATTGATATTGAAAGGATTGCAGGCAGTTACTACCAGTTTTGAAGGACAGGATATGAAGATCCCTAGAGGGGGAGATTTCCTTCTTTTTTCTCCTCACTTTGAGCCCCAACAGAAGAGATGGTAAAGGCACAGCCCCTGGGAAGCTCTCTGTACACCCCTGGGCTTGTTCCACTGCCTTCCCACCAGCAGTCACTCCTTTGGCAGGGAAGAGAGAAGCCTACACTAAATCCTGTGCTCAGTCCCGATGAAGGTTTTCTTTTGAGAGCTGGGAATGGATGCCAGAGGTCATGACTTGCCTGTGTCTCATGTCTGTAAGTTTGTAGGGTGAGAGCATCTACACGTGAGAAGGTGTGAAACTTGTTGGTTGAGAGGATGCTGTGGAAGTTGCAGAGGGTTTTGGGGGAAAAGGGAAAGGAATCATCATCCTGTTAGAGGGCAAAAAATTAACAAATAGTTTCAAAGACTTAAATTTATCTTCATCACTCAGCTGCAGTGCTTTTTTTCCTTGGGTATGTTATAGAGGTGATGATACCTCTATGGTGAACTCAATTAACCTTTTGCAGCCTTCTGTGTGACAGGGAATCCTAAATTTTCCTTTTTTATGTGTGTACGTGCAAGATTTGAAGCTACTCTGAACTCAGCATTAATAAATGCCATTTCCTAATAGGTGCCCATTTGTTTGTTTTGTTACAGTGACAAAGACATGGTGGCTGTGAGTGGGATGTAGTGTTCATGGTTGAAAAGAGCTTTCCACACAGGAGTCAGGTAACTTTAAAAATTATTAGTGTTATTACTGTTATTAGCGTAAATCTGTTGCTTGTTTGTGGGTACTTTTGGGGTTTTCCATCATTCAGTGATGTTCTAAGATGATCTTAAGGAATTTAGCTTTTGTTTCTTTGCATTATTTTGTATCTATGGACACCCATTGCCAATAAGAGCCTTGTCACTCTGAGATCTGGTGCATTTTGAGTGACCTTTGGCAGGGCTGCAGGAAAAAGGATAGCAAGAAAAACTTATGTATTTAGGAAAACTCAGTTTCCCTACAAATAGTCTACTCTGTTATACTTTCTAGTAGGTGCATATTGCAGCAGGACTCCATAGCATTTAGTCATGCCTCACTTCTAAGACCTTCTCATAAACACATGCTGTATGTGTTGTGTCTGGGAGGGAGAATGTCAGCGATAAATGAGAAAACAAGAGAAATGGATGATCCCCCATAATGCATACCCTATAATATAATCATTGTTGTTTGATAAAAGAGACACTTCTAGCACCTCTCTGTGCCCTGCTAGGTATGTCTGGATTTATTATTCAAAAAGGCACAATCAAATCTCTTCATTCAGTTGACAAATGGGAGCTATTCAATTCAGTATCTGCCTCTTATTTATAGCATATAGTGAGGTGATTTATATTCTAGCTGCAGACCTTCCAAAACAGTTTTAATTAGCAGCATTGGCTATTAGAATGAGAGTCCTGTAGCTTCCCTGTCATATGCATTCCCCTTAAAACTGAATAGAAATCTTACTCTTTGCCAGGCAATGCTTCTCTGTTATTCCTTTTTTGGTTGTTGTAATGCTAGCAAGAAAATGTACCTGTGCTTTAGTAGCTCAGAGGATGCATTCGTATTTGAAGTTCCAAGGGGTCAAGTGGAGGGAGGTCGAGGAAGGTAATGCCATTTATTGCTGTGCCTTGGAGAAACAGGGCAATCCTTGGGGCGTTAGCACTAACATCACATGGGAGTCTGCAAATGTCAGGAGTGACTTTGGTTTTGAGAACAAAATAAGTACTGAAGAAGCCAAGGCTGGGTTGCTTAGTCTTCCTTTCTGGGTTCTCCTATGCATTTCTGTGCTTGGAGGAGGATGGAGCTGAGAAGGCAGGAGCCTTCATCTCAATCTGTCCTGTGGTTGGAGCGTTCACAACATTATTTTTCTGGTGTGCATTATGTGATGGTTTAAGTAAGCATTTCCCCAGCTGTTCCCTTATCCACAGAGCTGCTCTGGCTTGTGGTCTAATTGGTACCCCTGAGGTACAGACCAGAGTAAGGTACAGCGCAAAGGTGAGTTCAGTAAAGACACTGGCTTGAGTCTCTTATTTTCATGCATCTGGGAGGAATGTAATCCCTTTGAGACCTCTGCCTATCTGTCAAACCTGAGATCAGCCAACAGGTTCAAAAGTTATTTGGGGAAGCAATGACTGACAGAACAATTGCACATCTCTTGATTTATTTTTTTTTCCAGGAAACTAGGCTAAAAAAAAAAAAGTGCTGGAGACATAAAGAGTATTTTTTGGTGTTTTATGCTGTGTGTGTAGCATGCAGAATGGTCTGTTGTTACATTTCCACTGATCTTTTTTTGACATCAGCAATGCAGTCATCCTGTCTTCACATCAAATAAGCCTTTGTACTACTTGTCACCAGTGTGCAGTGTCTCTGTATGTGTGTAAACTCGATGTTTGCTACATCCCCTTGTCAAAACTCTGCTGCTGCCTGCAGATCTGTGGTTCTGCTAAATCTCTGGGTCTTTAACAGCACCATACCGACAGTGAGATTTATTCTGGAGAGTAATGAAACCTTAGAAAACCTTGAGAATGACAATAATGTGAAGAGAGACATGAGCACTGAACCTGGTTGTAGATGCTTAATGTCTCTCTGTGTCCATCTCTTGGAGAGGTCAAGGAAGGAAGCCACAACTACTACAAATAAGTCTGACATAAATGTGATGAGAAGAAAGGCTAATTAGGGATGGGAGTGGTTCCTGCAGTTTGCAAATGAGAGATGATGGGCTCTGCACCCAGAGTGGAAACACAAACACATGTAATTCACAAATCAATGCCCACACTGTGAAAAAGTCCCAGTCCTTTGTCTAAACACAAGTTAGATTTTTATGTGTTTTTTTTTTAATCTACAAATGTTCTTTTGAGGTATTTTTATTTCCTTTTCTGAGCATATTGATGGAACTCATTGTTCAAGGAAGCTTTCAAATATTAACATATTTGGTCTTGTCTTTGAGCCAAGTGACTAGTATTTGGTAAGCTGTCTTTGGATATTAAGCTAAGTGCTTTTCTACTGCAATTCTAATAGAGTGTAGGGCTGAATTTGATAGTGTTACCTATTAGTGATTAGAAAGTGAAGGGCTTTCTTTGTGTCTGTACTGCAGAATTGGGTTTGATTGATGGATCAGGCATTCTGCATTTCATCATTTTTAAATTTGGCCTTTAAGTAGTGAGATTTTCACTTAAAATTCCTCTTTTCCCCAACATTTTGAAAACATTTTGAAGAGACGAATCAGGGAGGAAAAGAAAGAGAACACTTTTGTTCATAAACACTGAAGTATTAAATTGTGCATTAGTCAGTGGTACAGGCTGAACTCTGCTGGGGAAAGGTACTTTTAAATTACCAAAATATTAACATTGTAATTATTGAGCATGGATAATAGCTATGAATTATGGATCAGTCAGGTTAGCAAAGTCACAGCTGCCTAATAGAGAAAGGTATGATGGGAACGCGAGGGAAGATGATTGAGGATTCGCTTTTAATATTTTCATCTGCTCCACTTGGCAAAGGGGGTTGTTGCTCCTTCTGCAGGTCCCAGAGAGCTTTGAAAGCCCACCAAGGGCTGGAGCATCACCGCCTGAGGAGCATCTGCTCTGTGGGAGCAGCGTATCTGTGCTACCACAGCTTTTCAGTGTGCCAGACCAGCTGAGAGGCCCTGAGTGCTGAGCTTTGCTTGTCACTGTCACCATTTGTCACCACTGAAAAGTCCTGGCATGCTCTGAGGCACTAGCAATGGGAATCGTGGCTGCTTTTAAACCTCCTCTTCTCCAAGGAGGCTGTGGAGGGTGGCAGTGATGCTTGTAGTGGTTAAGGACCATGACTCTAACTTTGTTGATGATCCACTATCTCATCTCTGGAAAATAACTTCCCATCACTGCCTCTCAGTTCCTCTGTCTGTGAAATGAAGATAATGTCATGTCATACCTCTGCAAAGCGTTTTGACAGCTGGTGAAGGCAAAGCATACAGAGAATATCTTACTACCAAGTGACTGCAACGGGATCTCCAGGCAGTGCCCACTGTTGGGATATGTATTTTTAACTCTGTATTTGGGGATTGCCATGGCAAGAGCTCCTGCCCTGAACCTCTTCATTTTATAAGAGCAAGCTGCTGGTGTTGTGAACACGCATCTGCTCTGTCTTCAGTTATTCAGTTTGCATCTGGCCAACTTCTTGTCTTTTCTTCAGCTGCATCTATTTTCCCCAGGAAATACCAGTTTTGGTTTTACTTCACTTTTTCAGAGGAGGGTTGTAATGTTTTTAAGCTGTTTGCAATGAACTTTTGAGATTCGGTGACCTTTGTTAATCAGGAAGGAGGGTTTTTTTGAGGTCTACAGAAACAATTAATCATATGTAAACTGTTTGCTTTAAAAAATCTCCTACTGAATTTGGGATTTCCCAAGCAGCCATCGAAAGGTCAGGGGCTGGAGGCAGAAGCTCTGAACAGCTGTGAAAAGTCAAGCTGGAGAGCACTGCAGGAGGACAAAGCACTTCAAAGCAGTTTCAGAAGTAGGGAGAGACCTGTGGTAACACATTGTGCTGTGTGAGCCCAGTGTGTTTGAGACTGGCCTCAAGCCAGAGATTTGGAAGACCTAAGGAAACAATATGCAGACTAGCAGCATGCTGTTGTACCAGGATCCTATTTACTTGCAATATGCTTCTGTTTCAAAAGCAATTTTTTGTGCTTCCAACAAAATGTTCCTTGGCCCTACAAGACTCTAAAGTCATATGTGCCTTGAGGAAGTTTGCAGTCAGTTGCTGGTGTCTCAGCTGGTACAGCTCCTTCTGTCAGGTACACACAGTACAGAAGTCCCTAAAGGTGAAGCTTTGCCTCATGGACCCTGCCACTGTCAGCTGTTGGTGAGAGCAGTGTTCCTCCAAGTGTCCACCCAAACCTTCCCAACATCACAGTGCTGTAGTGAAGACCATCCACTGCTGCTGAGAGCAAGTCCCAGGGCCCTACCAAGAAAGCAGATCCCAAGCCTCTGCAAGAACCAGAAAAGGCACTGCTGTCTGCACGTGTTGCTTGATGTAGTGGAGGAGGAGGTTACATGGAGTTCAGCCTTGCAATTGCAAAACTAAGTGAACAGCACCAGAAGTTCACCATCATCATCCTGAAGTGGCAATGACTATAGGGCAAAGGATTGGTAGGGATTTTGTCTGTTATTCAGTCGTGTGTGTTATACCTTTGTGTCACACTTTGGAAGTGGATTCGCCAAAGAGTCTCTTTCCCAGAAGCAGACTGGGATGAGACTGAACTGTCAGTCATGTTCATGGTCAGAGTGGTGGAAGATGGCTCCAAGGCCACCAACCCAGACCCCCTGAGAGAAGGCTTTACCCTGCAGTTGTTTTGGTGAAGAAGTTTAGCTTGGGGGATTTCACAGTATAGCAAACACCTGTGGGGCTCTTCTCTCCTACCAGCCTCTGATTATAGGGACCTTACAATTCTGGGTTAAACCCACAGAGGAAAAAGTGTTCATGGCAGTCTTCAAGAGAGGGGCAGTTGATGTCATTGATACCCTAAAGGCCGCAATGTTTGGGTGTATACAATCCTTACCGAGGAAGGTCTTTCTCTGAATTTTACAGAACTCAGCAGGTTTCAGCCAGCTCCTTTAATATTGTTTTAGCACCTTTTGCTGCATTATGTAGTGGTTTTTAACTGTTTGCTCTTAGTGTGCCCTTTCTCCACGAAGATAATGTTGGGAAATGCCTCACAGGTGAGTTGCAGTGGAATGCTTTCATTTCCTACTGTTCAGCTCTGTTGTTCATGCAGCTTAGCTTCTTCAGATGATGCAGTGGAGCCTGCTCTCAAACTTGTTTTCAGATTTTTACCAAGCCTTGGAGGATAACTGTATTATGTGTTACAGGGAAGGCACATTTCGTGAGTTCCATTCACAGAAGCACATCGCATGACAGATGGGAGCGTTTGCCTAACTTCTTTGCCTATATAAGCAGAGAACATCCTGAGCACCACTAACCCTTCTTTCCCTTAAAAGCAAGCAGAGGGAGAAAGATGACACCTCACTAGCCATCCATTTTCAGTGTGTCCTCTTCACTAGGGATGTATTTAGGGCCTGATTTCTGCCACTGTTCAGAGGGACCTTGCTCCAAGATGGCTCAGAGACCAGAGGCTTGTTGGGACTGATCCTGCAGCAACAAACCATGGGCATTGCTCTTTCTCCCGGTGATTAAAGAACAGAGCTTTTTCTTCCAAGATTTCATTACTCAAAAACATTAATGGAAAAGTTATGGGCTAGAAATGTTTCCATCCAATCCAGAACACACAGAAAGTCTGAATATGAATGATTTAAAGACTATGGGAAAGCATAAAGATGTTGAGGTGAATTTACTACTTTGTTCAGTGCTACAGATTGTGTGAGGACTCTTCATCATGAATTAAAGAAAGATTCCAGCCATGCTACAGTTTAACTCAGATATTAGTACAGTCAGGGAGAAGACAGTAATGCAATTGCACAACCAAATAGGATTTTTCATACTAGATCACACCTGTGACGAGTTTGGTCCTGTTTCCAACAGGGACAGTGTTACATGTGTCAGAAAAAGTAATGTGGTGCGGGGCAATGAGCATCTGCAGAAGGATTTACCTGATGCAAGTTCTGTCTGCTAATAGTTGGCTCATGTCCCGAACCTGACTGGGAGAGTTCATTGTTAAAAAGCCCTCTAGGATGTCAGCGAGGATGTTCTCCTGACCTTCGTCAGCTTTGATGCATTAATGAATCATGTACATCTGCACTTTGTCCCTATCAAACAGCAGTGAGTTCTGCAGGACAATGTGTTTAAAAACATACACAATTCTCTGAAAATGCTGTTTAAAGTGAGATGTTTGCCAGTCATCTGTGGTCACGTTTTTGTGCTGAGAAAGTGGTATACCAGTGAGCCTGCTTTCTCTTGGTTAATCTACTTGCCCCTCAAGTATACCACCTCCCCATCACTTTTTTATTCATCCGTTCTCCAGACTGAAGAAAGTACCAGTTTTCTGGCCTCCAAAATTATTTGCAGTTGATATCTAAGCTTTTTAACATTTTTATTTCCTTTTTTTTTTTTTTTGAGATCAATTATACCAGAGTTCAGTCAAGGTTGGATACTCTTCCTGGCTTAGTATTTTAAGTGTCATTTCTTGTTCTAATCTCTCTAGATCTTTGCTTTGACTCTCTGACCACTTCTGTTTGCAGGCCTGTGACTTTCCTGGAGCTTTTATTTCTCCTAGAAAATATAGAGGAAACAGGTGGCTGAGGAAAAGCACTGTGCCTGTGCAGCTTCTGTGCTAGAAGCTTTATTTTAGCCTTCTGGAAGCTTTTCCCCCCCTTTTTTTTATTTACCAGTTTAAGAATTTCCAGCAATGGCTTTGAAGTAATCCCAGTGCTCTGTCTCTTTCCATTTTTTAGCTGAGAAAGCTTTGCACTGTGTGTTACAGAGGCCATCAAACTGGGGTCTATTGCACATCAGCAGTCTGCTGGGTGTTTGCTGCTCTATTCAGAAGCAGCATTCTCAGAGCCGTGCCAGGAGGAGCTCAGCGAACAGATGGGCCAGGAAAGTACCTGGCTCTCTGTGGGTCTGGAGAATGAACTCGTTATCCAGCCAGTGGTCTGTCACACGAGTCTCATTTACCAGTGACTGGTCTAAAAAACAAACCTTGGAAAGTGGTGGCTTGCAGGGTGCGAGTGCTGCAGCGCCAGCCTCATCGGTGTCATTCAGCGAGCAAGCTCGTTGGGTATGAGGAATAGGGAGGAAGCCTGTAGGGAGGCAGAGAGATTACAAATAAGTATCAAAAAGCACCATAAAAAAATTACAGAAAGTCCAGCTTTTGAGAATTGAAAGCTGCCATGTGGAAAGGAGCCACATTTCAAGGCTGGCTGTGTGATATGGACACACCTGAGAGGAAGGTTCCATTTTCTTAGGTATGTCCTAGAAAAGCCATCAAGTATTAACAAAGCATGTTAAAAGAGCACTGTGTTCAAACAAAAAAAAAAGGACCACAATTCCCAGGTTATATTAGACTTGATAGGGAACTGGAGAGCTTTTCATCTTTTTCCTCTTCAGATGCCAACTGGGAGACACCTCTGTGTCCCACACTGCTCAGTCTAATGCTCTCCCTCCTTGTTTCTTGCCCTCTCATCAGGGGGGAACACGCTTTACTAGAAGTATGATGCAGCTTTGAAAAGCCAGAAGGGATGAAACTCTGTGGTTTAGCCAAAGGAATTGTTGAAGTTTTGGGGTTTGGCTTATTGTTGCAGTGGTAGGCTGAGGATTGCAGAAGTCCTCAGTAGCTACTGCTTTGGTTGCTGTTAAATATAGGGAGAAATTTCCCTTGGTTGCTGTTAAATATAGGGAGAAATTTCCCTTGGATTTAGTCAGAGGAATATAAAAAATATCAGGTAGCAGCAATCTTGGAAAGTGCAGGGTGGGAATGTTTTTGTTTATTTATAATAAATTCCAGGAGGCATAGTGGGGAAATTGTTGTCTCTGGGTTACTCTGTAGATTTGTAAGTGCATGATTGATAGCATGTTAATAGTTTTAAGCTCCCTGCTTCAATGACATCACTGAGAAATCCGACTGAAAATTATTTGACTGCCTGCATGATCCCAAGGTTTATGCAGGCAAAGCACATCCTATCCAACACTAGCATGTGGAACAGGGTCCTGCACCCGCAGGGGAGACTCTCATCAAGGAAACGCGTATCAGATCGGTGCCAGTAAGATCTCCTGTACAGGGAGATGTGGAAGGAGGCTTTAGCTTTGAGCAGAATGTTGTGGTTTTAAAATGCAAAAAGATGCCAAAAATTTCTCCCACAGGCTACTGCTGAGGTTTTGCATTTGGGATTTCTTAAAAAAACCCTTATACCTGCCCCAGCTGGCACCGTGCTGGTTCATAACCTTTACCATAGGTGAAGAGGCTGGAGGCAGACAGATGTTGCAGCATTGTTGGCTGCGGATTCTGCGTTATGTGCTCACACATCGTGTGCCCAGATGGTCCTTTGTAGTAGCATGGCAGCCACTACCTCCTAACACCCCATTCCACCTGTTGACACTTACAGTATGTCTGAAAAGACTAGCTGAGTTGCTGGGGAGACAAAAGGGAGAAAGACAAAAAGATCCAGCAGCACTTCTGGCTGTGAAACAAGGCAAGCTGTGTCGTAGCACATTGCAAGGAAGCCAACAATTATGGGTCTCTCCAAAGCAGGAGGGTTTATATAAATAATACATTCTGCTAATTCACCAGGTTGCTGCATGTATGGAAATACAGAGGAGTTTTTTTTTTTGTTTTGTTTTGGTTGTTGTGGTTTTTTTAATGAAAGGGAGCTTCTGTCCTGAGAAAAATGGAGTCAATGCTGAATTGGATTCAGTTCTTGTTCTGCATGCTCAGCTTTATACAGAGAATAAAAAAGGGCACAGGAGAGCAAATTGACTCTGGAAATCACCTCTTACAAGCCCGTCTTCAATCTTGCCAACCCTTCCTGTAGAAATGAGCCCCCCACAAGCCCCTTTTCAGAGGCAGCTATGGAGTTTTGTTAGAGCAGTCCAGGCTCTCCAGCATCAGCACAGTTTCATCTGAAAGCTAGAAATAAACTCAGACCTCAGTGTCATTCACAACACCTGTAGGTGAAAGGAGTGTTTTCAGAAGTAAGAGGTAAAGTTGTGGGACTGTGATTCAGTCCATGGGGCTTCATTGCTTTCCTTAATGGTCTGTGGGGAATGTGTCAGGGAGCTGGTGCAAGTTGGCCCAGTGTAACTAACCTCACAAAGGACTACACTAACTCCCAGCAGTAGGAAAATAAAATAATACTGTTTTCTATTAAATTATAACTTGTGTTTATAAAATTGAGCATTGACTCAAGCTGGTTTGTGAGTCGGTTTGGTTTGTACCAGTTGAGAGCAGGAGAGTGGTACAGCAGGGAGTTTGTTAGCTGATGCACCATGCAGGCTTTCCCAGCTGTTTGAGGAATACTATTGCATCATGCAAAATATTTTACAGGCAGGCACTCTGTGGACTCCAGAAAGTGTTTTACAGGTTCTTCTGCAGAGGAAGTTACTGTTCAGTAGCATGGTTTATTTATTTTGTTTGGTTTACTTGGGTTATTAAACATGTTTTATTTATATAGTGTACTTTCTAGAGGACCATCTGCATCTGCTGCAGACATGCGGGACTCGGTGCTCGCAGATGCTGAGTTGCCATTTGTTTGTTGGGCCACGTTGGACAGATACTCTCTGGGGTCTGTAGGGATAAAAGGAGCTGTGCCTAGAAGAACTCAGCAGCCACCTGAAGGGCCAATATCTCTGCGTTTGCAGAGATCCATGGCAGTAGGTTTCTGCTGATCCCATGTTCCACCACACAGCTCCTCAGCTGCTGGAGTCCTTTCACAGCTCAATATCAATGGCTAATCCAGAATGACTAACTCTAGCTGTAATACTTATAAGCATAAGCATGGAAGGATCCTGCTAGTAACCTTGTGTCATAAAAAAGTGTGAATTTGTGTGTATGTGAATTTTTACACCATCTGTTCCCCTTCCTGCAGCACAGAGTGAGATTTTTTTGTCTCTCTTCCTCAGTTCCAAACAGGTATGTGTAATACTGATGTCTGCTGCAACACAGTACAGATTGAACAGATTTTTTCCACTAGAACATATCAGTACATGGACACAGGTCTATCAGTGTAATGCAGGTAGAAATCTATTGTGATAAAAAACACTCTCTGCCTTTATCTTCTCTTGTCATCCTCCTAATTAGATTGAAATTTCTAAGATGTATTCAATTTAGGATTTAGGGGTTTTCCTACTGAGAAACCCAAGTAGAAGGAATTATGTACATAATGGGGTGACCAGCTGGCAGAGCTGTACAGGAATACAATTTCTGTATTTCTGGGTAGGATTTGCCATAGCAATACACAGAGACACCAGTGTGCAAAGAAATGCTGCTTATAAGAGTAATTTCACATGATTATTAGTGGCCTGGAAGCTGAAATCAAATACTGCCAATCTCTGCCACTCACAGCGCTTTGATACTGAACTGTTGCATGGGAAGGGAACTGTAGTTTAAGTTATACTTTGATTATAATGGGTTCTGAGAAAACTAAGATTATTATCCAGAACAGAAATCACCAAATAGTGTCATAGAATGAATTTGAAACTCTTTCCCTTTCAATCTAAACCCTTGGCCACATAGGACTGCTCATCTTTGCACACTAGCTAATTTCTCCAGGTCAGATAGTCTGCAGAAACCTTCCAGCAAAGCTTTAGGTATGGTTCAGGATATCAGAAGCTGTCTGCAGTGTGACACGTCTGGATTCTTCTGCAAACTGTCTCTGAGGCAAAGGGTTTCATCAGTTTGTCAGTCTGTGATATTCTGGGGAAGAAAGACTTACATTTGGACTGCTGTCCTTGCAAAAATGTGGCAAAATGCGGGCTTGATCACTTACAGGGTGAGGCGGTGATTTGCTTTCAAGGATGCTCAGCTCTTGGGAAAAGCCACCTTCCTGGGTAAATCTGGCATTTTAGGTTGCTGTTCCTCATAGCTAAACTGAGAAAGCCTTAAGGGCTCACAGTTACATGGACTAATGCATTGACACCTTGCAAGCTCTGTTTTAATATGTCAGGTCTTCCAATTGCATTACCTCCTCAGCCTTTTCAGCTCCAAACAGAAGCTCAAGTGCTGTTTCATGCAATCATTGATCAAATCAGGATGCAAATGAGGTTCTAAAAGTATATGTATAACATGGGAAAAAAATTTACCTGTATAGATGGAAACATTTTGAATGACAAAATTTTGTAGCTGAGGCTATCATAATTTATTAAGATGAGCTGTAGATTTTATATGGCAGTATAATTCAGAGTTTTCACATCTTGGCATTTCAAATAATTTTAATTAAGCAATAGATTTACAATTTGTTCCACAAGTCATACAGTCTGCTCAGATTACGCACATTTTCTGTAGTCTTGATTTTACTACTGTATTCATTTAGCTCAGCAAATTTATAAAACTAATTAAAACAGAAGTACTTTATTTGACTCAAAATGTAAATGTAAAACAACAATCTAATGTAAAATGGTGCTTGCAGAGGAAGTAAGACCAACTGCATCTCTATAGGTATTTTGGAACTTGGGTTTTTTAAACCCAAAGCAATTGTTTTTACAGCAGGTTCTTGGCAAGGTCTTACTTGTTTTCATGTTTTGAGATGCCAAGAGAATGAGAGATTAGGGTCTGATTCAGCAACATACTCAAACATGTCTAAAGTTAAGCATATAATTAGTGCTCATTGAGCTCATTGGATTTCTTGTTTGCTGAAGCACTTTGCTGACCAGTGCTGGTGCTGATGCCCAGATTGCCACTTCAGATTCCAATGCATGTCGTGCTACGCCCCATTACTAATTAAGTCTTGTGTCATTGAGGGAGTGAAAAAACCCTGCAGTTCCTGGACTATCAGCATCCCGAAGCAGAATCTTCGTGCCATGATATTTCCTTGTCTTTAGAGTCCTCCTGTCCCCAGGTTAGTGCTGACAGCCGAGCTTTGTTACGATACAGAGAGCAAGGAACATGTAGCGTTGTTTGAACTCATTTGATGACACGTCGCTGCAGGTTTAAACACCAATTACTACGTTTCGAGTGACAAATCTGGAGGGAAAAAGAAGATGATCATTTAATAAATTTATTATGAAGGCAAATGACTCAAACATAAATCAAACTGCTTCATTAAGGGAGAAATTCAGTCAGCTAAATACAGAGGTGACAAAGGTTAACTCCACAGTCGTGGCACCAACTCTTGTGTCACTTCTGAGATCTTGTGGTGAGTCAGTATCGCAGCAGTGCCTGGTGTTGCCATCCCTGGCTCCTCTGGCAGCAATGGCATTTCTCCCATCACCTATGGCAACATCAGAAGCAGTCTAAATGTTAGGAGGAATTTCTAATCCTGCTTTTGACAGAGGTGGAATTAAAGGCTTTTGTTCTTTTCTCCTGTGTGTGTCTCAGGCAAGTGGCAGTGTTCTGTGTGCCTGTTTCACCAGCCAGTGTGTACCTCTCGTGTCATAGTCAATACATAAAAGGGAGTTGTGGGGTGCTCTCAGGGATGGGTGAGCCATCTCAATTATTTGCCAGCTTGTTTGCATATGCAACGTTATTCTTTTACGCCCCATGCATGTGTTTTGGGAGTCTGTGAACAATGTGGTGATGACAGGGCGTATCTGCTGCAGTGAGAACAGAATAAAGTGCAGGAAGGTTTTGGCCATACAAGGACAAAAGGGGATACTTTGTTGGTGCCTTGGAGCTTTGAAATTGATGAAGGTGTGGTGAAGATTTTAAATAACCTCGATAAAGAATTTATCCATTCTTCTGACCCCATATGGTCCTGCTCTCTGCAATGCTCTAGTCACATGTGCAGCCTGACTCTCTCTTAATTTACTTACACCTTGAGCAGAAACAGGGCAGGCAGAGAAAGGCAGCACGAACACCAACCCACCATATGTTGTTTCTATTGATTGAGAATAGTGAGTGTGCACGTCAGTCTCCCAACACATTCCTTAGGCCAGGGGCCCGTGGCACTACAGCTGTTGTGCTTTTTGTTTCTCCCCACTCATATTCTCCCCTCCCATGCTGAAGGCTGCAGCCAGGAAGCTGAGGATGTTGTTGCTGTGGTTAGCCTTTGGAAGGTGGCTCTTCTGTGACCATGAAATTCCTGCAACCTATTTCCCCCTGCAAGGTTACACTGCCTAGTACCATTGCCAAGTGGCAGGGAGCACAGCTATGCTTTGGGAATTGTGGGTTTTTCTAAGCCTCTGGCATTCAATGCCTTGTTTTCATTTGTGTGGCAGAATCTGTTGCGTTTTCCAGATTTGGGGTTGGTCCCGGTGGGTCCCAGTGCCTTGCTACTTTTGCACATCCATGTAGTGCAAGGCACTGCCTAAGATCAGCCTTTGGAAGAGATGGTAGAAACATGTCATCGCACTATTAGTTCATATTTTTATAAAATGGCAGGAATTCAGAATATAGCCCTTTTAATGTCTCATTCAAACAGGCAGTAACATTGAAATGTATTTTATTTGATGCCCAGGAGACACACTAGCATTTATAGTGACAATAGAAATCTTCTTGTATTCCAAACTCTTCAGGAGAAACATTGATAGCTTTATTCAAAATAATAGCATTCAGAATTGCTGAATCGCATTCCCAGAGCGTCTGTCCTGGAGGAAAGACAGCTCTGTCATTCTCCTGCTATTTCCAATAATTAAATAATGCCTAAGTGAGGCATATGTGTCTTCAGGTTTGTACCACAGGGAGGGGAGAACCCCTGAATAAAGGAGAGGGGAAGTGCATCAAGATAATCTCAGCTCCGTTGTGTTCCCTCTTCTCCGCTGTTTTCGGGGACAGAAGTTGTCACCCAATACAAGTCACAGAATTTTGTGAGTTAGGCTGGCAAGGATGCGTAAAAACAAGCAGTAATGATAGTTGCCCATTAAATGCAGTTTATTATCTTTTTTTTTATATATATATAGTGTTGAATCATCCAGCAGTAGTGAAGCCTCAGGCATAGGTGACCTTGCGGTGAATTTCAGCCATTTCGTTTTGCTAAGGGTTAAAGGGAGGGTCATTTCATTTTGATAGAATAACTCTGGGCTCTCTATATGAGCTCCACAAGAAGTAGCAAGATTCTGCTATTACATTAAATGTAAGACCTACTATGTGTTGAAATAAAGTGGGAGTCTGTGTTAAGCTGGCACAAGGCAGAAATTACCCTCATATTCAGAAAGAGACACTGATACCATGCAGAAAATAGTCTATTTGAAGATCATTCTGCTGATATTTTTCTCCACTCTATCTTTTTGGGGAGGAAAACAAGCTCACAGTAGCTGAGGAGTTCATTTTCTCCTACTGCTGCTTTTTTCATTGAAGTCATCATCATCCTCCATTTGTGACATCAGAGCTACTGGCTAGCGAGATAATCATGATTTCATAAACTGAAGATTATGACCTTCAAATGAGGAAGGCACAGTGGGGAGGACAGATTCCTAAGCAACAGCCATCAGATATTTGTGAAATATTTGTGAAAATGTCCTTGCAGTTTAAAAAAAAAAAAGAAAAAAATGAGGGAGAGAGGGCAGGAGGGAAACATCCAAAAAATATTATCAGCAGAATGAGTTGCCAGCCAGTGTTTTTTTTTTCCCTAAGTTTTCCATTTGGTGCCCATGATTCTCTAACCTGTCTCATTTAGCCTTAATGAACACGAGACATTTTTTTAGCATGCCATATGTGCTGTGGTCCTTAGGAAAAAAAAAAGAAAGCATCCAAATAACTTATTTTTTATGTTCCAACTACCCAATCATGATTTACATTTTGCACAGTTTGATGCCCATCTGCAACGTCTTTGCCATCAGAAAAGGTAATAAGAAAGGGAGGGAAAAAAACATAGGAACATGTTGAATGACTGACACAAGAAAACCTGGTTGGAGGAAAATTGTTTTTGTCCCTGTGTGAATAAACAACTCAGAAAATGGGTTGAAATCTTGTTTCCAGTGGTGAAGCCAGCTCCTGTATCAGCAATGCCTCAAGAAGAAGAGCCCCAGCAGTCATCCATGTGGCCCAGGGTAGTCTCTTGCTCAGTGAAGGAGTAGGCAAGTCATCCCTCTATGGCTGGGGAGGCTGAGGAGCAGACATGGGTCTTGGAAATGAGCCCTGCCTCTTGACATGAAGTTCAATAACAAGGTCTCTGTACAGACCAGTTGTGCCTCAACTAGATCCTTGTTTACAATTATGAGACAAGCTATTTAACACCCACCAACTCACCTGTCCAAAGCTCCTTGCAAACACTTCATCCTGAAAAAGAGGTTCAAAGGACATATATTCCTCTTCAGTCTTCCCTGGACCGCTGGAATAATGTGTTTTTACTTTGGAGCTTGAGAGCGGAGAGGAAAGAGAGGAAACGTCAAAGCAGGCCCCAGACTGATGGTTTCAGGAGCACATTGCCACTGTGTGACTTTTTGCCTGATGGAGTCTAAGGCAATTCCAGGATGGTGCTGATGGACTGTGAGCTTCTCTGCATCCTCATGTTCTGCTGAGTGCTACCTGGAGCCTTGTACTCAATGACTGAAGCCAATGGTTACATTTTATTACATTTAGAAAATAAAGTTTTTTAATAAAAGCTCCAACCATAACAACCCAAATTAGTCACATCAAGACACTGGAGAGCCCTGATACAGCCAAACCAGAGGTCTGGCATCGCTGCAGCCCTACCTTGGGTTCTCTGTGGACACTGTGTTGGGTACATGAGCAGGAGCTCAAGCAGTGTCACAATTTCCACTTTTCTTCCTAGTTGTCTCTAAGGTCTATTTTTCGCTTTACTAGCTTACAGCAGAAGATCCTATGTATTCCTTGCCTGGAATAGAACTGACTAAGAAATGTTTCACTTTGATAACCTGAGCTGATGGGAACCATTACACTCCAACGAGACCTTTCGTTGCTTCATCCTTGATTTTACAAACTCAGAATCTAAAAATTCGTTGCAGCAGTCAGAGTGGTGCTTTCAGCATTTTCCAGACTTTGCAGAAATCTAGCTGTGGTTTCACAACTTGCAGATTCCTTAAATTTAGTAAGTTATTTAATTGACCAAGAAAAGCAGCATTTCTCTTCTATATGACATATGCGAAAGAAATTCCTGGCCAGTGCTCAGTTTGTATGTGAGGAGGCAGAGGGCTGTACTGAAGTGGCACTTGAGGGACCAATAGAATCATTTTGATTGGAAAAGACCTTCAAGATCAAGTCCAACCACTAACCTGACACTGCCAAGCCTATCATTAACTCATGGCCCTCAGCACCTCATCTATGTGTCTTTTCAATATCTCCAGAGATGGATACTCCACTACTTTCCTGGGCAGCCCATTCCAATGCTTAACAACCTTTTCAGGGAAAGAGTTCTTCCTGATTTCCAATCTAAATCCCCCTGGTGCAGCTTGAGGCCATTCCCTCTTGTTGTATCACTTATTACTTGGGAGAAGAGACGGATCTTCACCTCACTACAACCTCCTGTCAGGTAGTTGTAGAGAGTTTCCCCTCAGCTGACTCTTCTTCTTACCAAACACCCCTGGCTTCCTCAGCCGCTTCCTATCAAACTTGTGCTCCAGACTCTCCAGCTCTAGTGCCTGCCTCTACCTGTCTGTTTCCTACAGGCAGCTCTCCAGCCCCTGTGCCCCAAACCTGTAGCATTGCATGGGGTTGTTGTGGCCCAAGTGTGGGACCTGATGCTTGCCTTTACTAAACCTCATACAATTGGCCTTGACTCATCAATCCAGCCTGTCCAGGCCCCTCTGAAGAGTCTTCCTACGTGGGCTAGCCTCTTTTGTCAAGATGGAAAAGCTTCTGGATGTTGGGTATGAAAGTCGGGCTTTCTTTATAGGTCAAGACTTTTTCTACACAGCTAAAGTCATGTTTGATTCTATTTTTGCTTGCTCCACTCTAAAATAGGGCTTTGATATTTGTATGTAGCTCTGACACCTGAGGTACTCACAGTATAGATGAGTACTGGGGGCATTTGAGAGTGATCACAGTTAACGTAACAATAAGCTTGGCCATCTGAATGCTGGAGCCTGAAACACCTCACCTGTTGTCACGAGGCCTGCTTTGAGATGCAGAAAAAGGAAACTGTCTCCCGGAGCTAGATGTGGCCAATTTACAGTCAGAAGTACTAATCCAATCCAAATCCTCCTGTCCCACTTGAATCCACAGCAAACTGCTTGTAATCAAGATACAGACTAATAACTATTTGCATAGAATATTTAGTGACTAATTTCTCATTAGAGATGCTTTGGGGATCACTGCAAGCTGCTTGTAGACAATTGAAACGTTAAAAAAAAAAAAGGAGAGAAGTTATTGAATACATTATTCACTGCACATAATCTGACCAGCTTTAGGAATTGCAGTGCTAAACCATGAGACTGGACCCAGCAGAGCATCTGGAGTATTTTTGTCACTAGTAGAGAATGAAGCAGCAGCAGTACCACAGGAACAAGTATATATGTTGAAAAACAGAATTAATTTAAAATTTTAGCTTGAAAACATTGTGGTTGGAGCGAGAACCAAGTGTAGAACTCAACCATTAACTTCCTTGGGTCATGCTGTTGTGATTAATATTACTCAAAGCAATAGGATATGGGGTTTATTTTCTTGTTAATAAATGAAAAACTCAGTTTGCTTCCATTTCACGTGTGCTAGACATGTATCCGTGGCAATGAACTGAAAAAAACCCAGCAGAATAAATAAGTACAGACAAATACATGGAGGAGTTCAGTTATCATTTTTCCCTATTGAAACTGCCTTTTCACAACTGCATTTTCTGACTGACAGCTTATTAATACTAATTACATTAGATATATGCAACATAATTAATGTACTGGTACTTTCAATTATGTTCCCTTGTCTTCATTCCTTCCCTGCTCTCCCATCCTTCCTTTTCTTGCCCTGTTACCACTACTCTGGGCTGCATCTCAGTGCAAATGAATCTGTCTGTCCATGAGCAAAAGCTTCTTATTGTTGACATAGGTAAGAAACTTGGGTATGTGCTTACAAGGCTGCGTGGGGGCTCACTGTGGCACAGTAAGAGGGCAACTTCCAGTCCTAGCAGCAGCAGGAAGGGCCTTAGATGTTGGGAGGAATGTCTTGTGGAGGTTCTCTGAAGGTCGATGCAGGACCAACGTTGTCTCAGGCTGTTGTGACCTACAGCCCTACAGTGCATATACTTTCACAGCTTTTCTAGAATGCAGTGCAAACCTAGTACTAATCCTGGTGAATCTGCAGTAGATGTTTTGGTGTTCACAGAATCCCAGAATCCCAGCATGGTGGGGGTTAGAAGCACCCTGCAGAGCTCCTCCAGCCCATCCACCTGCTAAAGCAGGTTCCATTCAATCAGGGGGCACAGGAACGTGTCCAGACAGGTTTGGAAACCTCCTGAGAAGGAGCCTCCACACCCTCCCTGGGCAGGCTGGGCCAGGGCTCCCTCACTTGAAAGGCAAAGGAGTTCCTCCTCGTGTTCCAGTGGAACTTCCAGTGTTCCAGCTTGTGCCCCTTACCCCTTGTTCTGTCACTGGGCACCATGGAACAAACACTGGTCTCATCTTCTTGACACCTGCCCTTTAGGGTTTTATAAAGCATTGATAAGGTCCTCTCTCTGATCCTCTCTTAATTATGAGTTCTACAGAAACAATCCCTTCCTCCAGGTCTCTGTTTAGACCAAAGTCCCCGGTAGCACCTCAGCTTTGTTGTTCCATTTTTTTCCCCCCATATCTAATGAAATGAACCAGTTGTCAATCGCTTATGCAAATCAGGGTAGAAGAGACATTGAAAGGTTATTTATAATGCCTGAAAATATTATAAAATCAATCGTTGCAGCTTTTATGGCTCTCCCTATTCAAGTGTCATTAAGATCTCTTTTTACATTATATTGCTGTAAGAGTTTATATAAGAAGACAAATGTGTTTTGATTTTTCTATATAAGCTTGCTGATTGCTAAAACATCTATGACAGTTGACTTGGAAATCAGGGTGGTTTTGATTAGGCTTTTCTGATATGTAATTTTTTTAAAATTATATTTAATTTTTAATTAAATATTTTATTTTTTTTCTGAAATCCTATTTCAAAAGCAGGCAGTTGTATCCCACAGCAGTTACAACGTTAAAGAAAGAGCCTGAGATGAATGTTTGTGTAACATATATTTTAAGGAACTCTTAGAGTAAACATTGACTACCCTATGCCAAAAGTTAGTGGAGAAACCCTTTAGTATTCATCAAATATTTATACTGGGCTCTTATACAGTGTGCCTTGGCTGTAATATTTCATGATTTCTAAAAGTTAGACTGGAACTATGGTCAGGCACCAAATGAAATGACTGTCCAGTAAAAAACTCAGTAAGATCAGACTGCTGCCACGAACCTTCAAGGTATTTCCTATGCTAGATCCTTACACAATGATTGTTGAGGCTTGCTCTTTGCACTGTTGTTGACAAGTGGAGAGAGATTTTTGTGCCTGCTCTCTTTGAGATGTCCTGAATAGTGCTAGAAGGCAATGTAAGGAAAAATAACATCACTGTATCTCTCAAGATTTACTTGAATCATATTTTTCTATGGAATAAATCCATATATTTTACCTGATGCCCATAAGAAAGCACCACTGGGGTCATGGGGAGCTTGAGATGATGCAGGTGGTGGAAAGTACTCATGTGTATGGTGCTGCTGTTGCCCCACAGGTCTCTGAACAGCCCTGCGTGGACAGGTACAGTGGGTGTTGCTCAGGCCCTTCACATTTGCAGGATTTTCCAGTAAGAATGAAGTCCGGCTGATGGCAAATATAACACCTGTCCTGTGCAGAAAAGACAAAGAATTTGTGTTCACAGGTTGAACTCAAGGATTTAGATCCTTAGTTACAGGGAGAGCTGACAGTATTTTTCTGTGGGGCAGGTACATCTCTCCTGGGCTTTTAAACTGAACTGAATTTATAGGCACAGCCATGTTTTGTTGTTTTTTTTTTCCTAGGAGGCAAGGTACTGGTTAAACTCCACAGGAGCTGTGCCCTAAAGAAGAGAGAATAAAATCGATATTTTGAATTGGATGCTAATTAAAGCTGAATCTTTCCTAGTCTTAGTGTTTTGAGCCCATTAAAGCTTCTCGAGTGGTTTCCAGAGCGTGAGTGCCAGACTGAAATGCGGAATAGAGTTGAGTGGTGGGGTCTGGGTTAGCTCTCCTTTCAGTTTTGGCCTCAAAGAGTCAACCCGATGTTTTCAAACAGCAAATTCGCTCTTGTGAAGCATGCATCGGCTTCTGCAAGTCGCACAGCTTTGGATCAAAGGGCAGATGAAAAGCCAGGATGGAGGAGGTTGAATTCAAATCTCCCTCGAAATGGGGAGGTGTGGCAGGAGGTTCTTGTCGCGGGTGCATCTGCAGCCTTGATCTCACGTTTGTATTGTGCCCTGCTGATAGTTCTGTTCAGTTTGATGGAGTTCAAGGCTCTGTTAATTCACCTGTTTTCTTTCATCTTTCAAAGTAAATTAACAGCTATTTTAGCAGTATCACTGTAAATCTGTAACATTTATTTTGAAAGGGAAAAAGAGCTCAAAAGATTACTTAGATGTCCAGCTGTGATAATATTACCTGCCCTGTAAAATGCCGTAGGTGACTTTGAAGATGTTAAAGCAAATTGAGGATTACATTAACTTCCTTCTGATTTGCTGAAATTATTAATTCCCTATCAGCAACTATCTAATAGTGTAGGGTTATTCTTTTTTTAAGTGTAAATGCATAACTATGGTGAAGTACTGCCTTAAGTCAAGAAAACCTGTTTTGATTATATCTGTAGTAAAGGTTGGCATATCTTTTCTGGATTTTAGTGTTGTTTTCTTTGTAATTCAAGATTATAGTAGCCCGTATTCACATTCAGCCTAAATAGTCAGAAGAATGAGTATTGCACAGCAGTGTGATTTTGTAATATAATAGCTTTGCCTTGAAGACTTCCAATACTTTTTTCAATCTCTTTGCCTCACTGCATGGCAGATTTGTGTTACATTTTACTCAGGGAGCAGAGACCATATTCACGTCCATAGCAAGTCAGTGGTGGAACTGGAACCATGGTCCCTCTTTCCAAAGCTTTCAAAAATTTCAGTAGCAGCTTTGGAAATCTAATTCTCCCCTTTTCTCAAATAGGTGATTGTAGTGGTTAATCTACTCTATATGGCAGCTATTGTCGGTGTTGGAAGATGCTCTGGTTGGTTTCCTTGCAGGCAGTCATTCTTTGGAAGGGGCTTGCTGATTCAGTCTACACCATTCTAAGGGATGCCATTGCCAGGCAGGTGCTTGAGTGGTTCCAGTAGTTTTGTTTCTGCCCCTTCAGATCTGCTTCTGACTTTTCCTAGAAGTTTGAGTTCCCAGGGGCTGTAGGAAAAATTGCAGGGCTTGTTGTGGAAGGACATTGCAGTTGCAGTGATTTAGAAGAGGATGGCTGACTCACAGCACAGATTCACAAAGCTGAAGTGGATGACAAAAAGCTGTATTTGAATCTTTTTTAGTCCTCACGTGCCCAAGATGGAACATTTAATTTCTCTGGTGGAGATGTATGCTTATTATTTATTCATTGGTCTTAATCTCAATGCACTAGAGCAGAGAGTAGAATGAGAAAGGTGGGAACAGCCAAGTGCAACTGTTATCTACCACAGTGTAATGCTGGGTTTTTGGGATGGTGAACCTCACCAGCTAGGGAGGCTCACAACAGATACCTCAGCTCCTGTGCTAACAGTGAGACAGAAAGGGAATAAAACATTCACCCAATAGATTAAAGAAATACAATTGTCTGTCAGAATTGTCTGTCAGGCAGAATCCTGAAGTATCTTAACCCCAGGATTAAAATAGAAACTTATTCTCCAGTTTTAGAGTCCGTATTTAACCAGGTTTGGCTAAGCCACTATTCCAAGACAAGATATAGGACATGGCAGTCAATGCTATAGTCACTTGCCCGCTCATGCTCCTCTGTCTCTGCTCTGCCAGTGATGCTTGCAAGACAATTAGGTCATTGTTTAAATTTCATTGCCTCTTCCATTAATCAGGAACAATTTGAAATCGTAAGAGCACTGTAGCATTTCTGTTAATCAATAACTAACCAAGCTATTAATTTTCTACTAATATATTGTTCTTCATTGTGCAGAGAATGAGAACTTGTCGATTACCTGTACTGATCCCTACCCAGCACACACGAGGGAGGGTGAACAGATTTACCTGGACTTCAGTGAGTGTCTAGAGGTGCCCTGAGATGCCCCAATTGGAGGTGCTGAGGGTTGCAAGAAAAGTAGGAAGTCTAAAGCCCTTCACATTGCTGCTCTTCTATCACTTCAAGGTTTAAAGGCAGCCCTAACCCCAGTTAATATTGGTAGGCTGGGATTGTTTAACTCTTAGGCTTTTTTTGAAGATATTTTCAGACTTTATTTACCTTGGAAATGATTTAATGGTAAACTTGGTTCAAAAGTGTCTTATCAATGGGGAGGAAAATAACTGTGATAGAAATACTTTAAATTCAGGTATGATGTGTATGGTAAGTTTGAACAGACACTGTTGACCTTTGTTGGGATCAGCAATGCACAGTCTTCCTCTTCTGGCAATTATCATTTCTATAGCAGCAGGAAGAAGGAGAAAATGTCTGCATTTTCATGCTGCTTGCAATTGAGAGTGGCATGTTACTCTGTACTCACCTTTAACATCTGCAGCTGCCCCAGTAAGGCCCAGCAGAAGACCTCTGCTAGAGTCCTTACCCCATGTCCTGCAGCATGATGTCAACTGGAAAATTCAATGCCTATGAAATTTTATAGTAACAGAGCTCTGATAACATGTTTAACAAATAATTATCTGCAGCACCTCTTTGTTTTATAGAAGTACAGTAGTTGATGAACTTGCTATGCCACAATTAGGAGCTCATTAGCAAATAAAATGGAAGAGTAACAAATAGCTTAAGGGAATGTTTTTAGGAGTATTTAATGAAATTTAACAAAATCAGAGGAGAAAGAGTTGCTACACACCACCTGCTGGACTGGGGACAGGGTGACATCTGGAAGTCAGAACTGAAGCTCATTTTAGTTGCCAGGGTTTGCATTCACTTACAAATTATAGGCCTTTCTATGTCATTAGAAATGGCACTGTATCCCCATTTTATTTTGCCCAGCTAGTAAAATCCGTACTGTTCTTTTGTTATATTGTTTAGTTTGATGGTTTTAATAAAAAAAAAATACAAAAAAACCCCACATTTATTTTACTATTTCAAGAGGATTTTATCTTAGGAAAGAGGTTTTGCCTTTGATTTTGATATTTTTTTTTATTTTTCAGTCTCATTGAGGAAATAGCAACCCTAACAAAGCTGGCACAAAATGTCTTCTGGGCTGCTCACAAAACAACAGGAGATGTCTTCCATGAAGCCATGTATTCCATCACAGAGTGTCTCTAGGAAATGTTTCCTATTGTTTATGTGCTTATGTGACAATGTCATTATCTGTGGTTAACTCCGCCTTGTCTGGAGAAATCCCTCCCTCATTCTCTCTATAATAGATAAAGCAATAGGACAAAGAGAAGTGGTTTTACCCTTGTCCTGAGAAAAACCTTTTAGAAAATGATAATGGGCTCCTAACAAATGAGAAGGCTGGTTATCATTGGGGAGAATTAATCTTTGACTTGATTGAAAATATCTGTGCCAAATTGCAAGCTACAATATCCATCTGCTTGCTGTTATCCAGCAATATAGATTTATTGTGACATTTTGGAGAAGGAGTAAGAAAACATATGAGCAACTGTTTTGGTTCATTAGCCCTTTATTGGTAAAGCATGGTGCTCAGTGATGTTAGAGGTGTAGGAAAAGACAATCCTCTGGCTGAAATCGGCACAATCGTTGCATTTACAAGGCTGGGTAGAGCAATCCCCAAGGACATGCTTATAAATTAGCTGCTGCTTGATGTTACTTGACCATGAGATTGTTCTTTCAGACAATACTGGAGCGATCCAGCCAGTAGTGTCAGGAAATGAGAGGGAATGTTGGGGTATATCCAGAGCCCTCTGGATAGCAGCTGCTTAGGATAGCAGACTCACTAATCGCAGTGTCAGGTGGACAAAACAACCTCATCTTTCCTCGAGCTCCGTTGCCACCACAGCTGGATAGGGCTGCTAGTAGGGCCAGCATGGGCACAAGGCAGCCAGCACCCCCTGCTCTTTCAGAGCCAACCTATCACACCCAGCACAGGTGAGAGAAGCCCTGCCAGGATTGTGTCTCCCCAAATATTTCTGATTTAGTCTCTTAGCTCCAGTTGTCTTCATCATAAGCCCTTCATCTGTGGTAGGTTTCTATGGAAAAAAAAATCCATCTGTGTTGCCACTTTCTTTTCTCACAAGTATTTATTTTTAATCCACTCTAGGGGGCTATTCTATGGGTACAACCACAGAGGCTGTTGATTTATTTGCAATTAAGGATCTCAGAGTCAGAATGTTAAAGCCTTCTAAGCCAACTTCCTTTTCATATGGGAGAAGCTTTGGAAATGCACTTTAGGTTTATGACACTGGCTTGGCTTAATTTAATTTACAGTTCACTTAACTGATTATTCAAAATACCAGATGTGACAGACAATAGATTCAGCTGAAATATTACCTCACAGGCATGTTCAACATATAGAATATGCTTCCCATATGTGAAGGTGCTGAATGTCCCTCATCTACATCCAAGAGCAATCATTTTGTTTTTGAAAGGATAGTGAAGCTGAGTGGGAGGCAAGGTACCTTATTTCTTCTGTAACCTTTGTAGTAGCTGATGTGAGTCTAACAAAACTCTGTTGCATGAGATAAAATGTGAACATCCAAAAAGGCCATTGGCAAAAGATTTGTCATGTGTATGAAACATTGGTTGTTAAGTATTTACTGATGTTAGGATAGGTATTTCTGTTAGCAGCTTTAATAAGTACAGGAAAGGCAGATAATAAAACAGTGGCAGAAATGTGGAACATCTCAAGATATGTGTCTTCTGATGTCTGGGACAGTGTTTCTGGAGTGAGGGGTTGAGCAGAAAAGCATTAGTTAAAACCTGTGTAGGTCAGAAATATTCACTGACTTGATGGTCATTGGTGCACCAAATGCTTGAGCTGGGGTAAGGTAGAGGTGCTTCAAGAGGTGGTCCTAAGAGGTAGCATTGGCCATCAGGTAGGAATAGAAGTGTTGTAGCAGTGTACTGAGGCCTCCCTCTTTTTCTCTCACCAATGCATTTATACTGAGGAGCAGTGTGATATATTTGGTCAAAACAAGAGTAATGTAAACATGATTACTAGCTCAGCAGGCTAGAGACCTTGCTTCTTGCTGGTCGAGAAACAAACACAAGTTGCCCATCACCAGTGCTTTTGAAGTTTACAGATTAAGGTTCCCTCATGTTGGGGCAGGACCTATCTAGGGTACTCATCTCCACCTTTACTATTAAAGTCAGCTTAAAAATTAAACTTTCAGTAATGCAAGAACCTGAACTTCAAACTTCCATGTGCCTTTGGAATGTTAATCTGCTCTCAGCAGTACCCGATAAAGTCAATCTGTCTTCCTTGCCTTGTTAATTTTTAATCATTTGTATGGATAGAAGAGCTGTGGTAGGTGAGACTAAGAGAAGGCTGCCTTACCACAGCCCATAGATTCCAGTATGGAATGGGGAGTAATATGAACTAAACTTTTTATATTCTGTCTTATATCCCTGTGTTTATTTATTGTATCTGGGTGTGTTCTCTGAACTGATGTTCAAGGGTAATAGTAGACAAAAAAATCTGCTTGTGTGTATATGTTCACAGTATACTGTCAAGCTGATAATGGGAACAGTATTTCCTAGTCTACGGCAAATGTTTTTAGTAGTGCTAACTGGGAAAGAGAATTAATGTGGTCAAAAGCAAAACAACTTGTAGCTCCGATTTTGGGGTGATTGAGCAGTCTGTCTGGGGGTTCTCCTCTCAAACTTTATGGAAATATTTAAAATTAACTTTTAAAGCTAATTTCATTCTTTTGAAGATGTTGTTTTGATTTGGCTGTTGGTGACTTTTGCAATATTCCTGTCGTTCTGCATCAACACTCACAAAGCATGCAAGGATGTAAAGATTAATGCCCTGTGTCAGCACAGCACTTATCGTGCTGAATTTTATCATCATTGTAAAGGAAGGGAACTCAGAGATTTCCAAGCCCATCTCTATTACACAAACAGCCCCAAATTACAGTGCTAAGATAATGTCAAGCCCAGATTCAGGCTCTTTTTGAACCAGGGCCACCTTAGCCAAAACCACTCTAGACCTTCCTGTGCTTGCTCTGCCACCATCTCACTGCTTGTGGGCAGCAGGGAATTTCTATTATTGCCATTGATTTTTTTTTTTTTTTTTGTGGGTGCAGGCAGCTCCTGTGAAGAGACCAACCAAGGTCTCTTAGCAAGACCTAAAGGTTTGAGTGTTTGCCAGGGAAAGTGTGAGGAAAGTGATGGCCACAGGACCTCACCAGAGAAAAGTGGGAGTTAAAGGATCTCCAGGTAGCTACAGAAGGGGAAATGTCTCTTGACATGAGCTTTTTTGAAGCATTTTTGTTCCTAACTTGCACTGAAGTCCAAGTTGTCAGGCAACTAAAGGGCTTTCAAAACCTAACCTCAATTAATTATCTGTTTGTAGAAAACAGCTGTATCAGCAAGAAAATGCAGAAAAGATGAAGCAAGATGCTGCAGATGCAATAAAGAGAACAGATGTGTGCACTTCTATCACTAGATTGCCCCAATGTGTACGTGACTAATTTGGTCATCTGTAACCTCAAATAACGTTGAATCCCATTTCTTTTTTTTTTTTCCCAAATTAGGGTGCATAAAACAATTTTGCTTTCCTGGTCTCAGTTCTGACCTTACCATACCTGTCTGTCCAATGCCCTTTAGGAGAGCTAATTCAGGCTAACAGTGTTGGAGGTGACAGCTCTGTGCAAATAATTAGCAGAAATGCATATCAACATAAGTACATTCTTTAATACTTCATGCCTGGAGCTGTGCTAAACTTAGCAGCTATGAATAAACAGCATCAGCATTCCCCTCCTTGAAAGGACAAAGAGCCTCGTAGTATTTGGGATGTCTCTGGTACGTCTTGATGTAGACAGCCCCAAACATTTAATAATGTGAGCAGGCCCTCAAAAATTACTAAGATGAATAAATGTGGAGTGTTTTAATTTCTGAGCCTTGAAGGGATACTTAGGTAACATCTTTAAGCTTTTCTTTGTGACTGAAAGGCTGGGAAATTACTCCTGGTTAATGACAATGAGAGTCTCATGTAATCACCTTATTTCAGGAGCAAGACTTTTAAATAAACTCCAAGACACTCATGATAAAATAACAGGAACTGAAAGTGTTGAAATATGATCCTCTATCATCAAACCATTCCCTCTTAATTAGTTTTTATTTGCAATATTGACAGCTAATCTCCTCTCCCTGTTACAGGTGTGTGACATGCAGTGATTGGCATAGCAGAGTATATGTGTAGCTGTAGACATGATTTGGTCCTCCCCACATAAGATTACCAAACCACTTAGGATTTTTTTAGCAATTTTAATGTGTATGAGATGTGTGTGTAAAAGTAGTGATTTCAGACCTGACCTTGATTTCTCCTGGTTTAGAGATAACGTGAGACTTGGGGGACTAGTAACTAGATACAGCCCAGTGGCCTGGCTGAAAAAGAACCGTAGTGGCTGGTAGAATAATTTTATCTGTCTTTCAACATCATCCAATTTTCAATAAATAAATAAATAAATAGATGTATTTTAGTTTCAACAAGGTGACATTTGATGATGTTCACTAATTTAAGAGAGACTGATTTATGCGTGTTTAATCTTCACTAATGATGACTCCAGGGCAAGAAATGAAAATAAGTTCAGTTAATAATATGTGTATATATTATTAACACCTTTACTGATGGAGATGGTTCTCTTCCTGGTAGACAAATGTGCAAGTGATTTGTGGAAAATCCAAATGACTCAGGGCTGTCAGAACCCTTGTCTAACCCACTAAAATGTAGACAGCAGTCTACATGTAGTTAGTTGTCATTCAAAACTTGTATGAAAACTCTAAGTAAATACAATAAGCTGCCCAATCCCTTATGTTTTGGGGTGCTGTATAAAAATGAAATTATGTGTGTTGCTGATATTATTATACCTTGGTTGTGGTTGGCTGTTCCTGCTACCATACAAATATTAAGAAGGATACAATCCTTGAATCCTTGAATTCAGTCTATATGCTGACAGACAAAACTTAATGTGAATATTAATGTGCTTGGTCTAATCATCCTGCTATTTTTTGTGTAATTTACTTGGTCAGGGAGTTGGAATTCCCTCCTAGCTGTTACAGATTCAAGCATTTATGCAAAATCCTCCAGTCTTGAGATTTACAGTGGATTATCTACAAATATTTGAATACATTAGTGCAGCCCTTTAAATGCCTTCCCTGTATTTACATACAGAACAAATAACAAGCAACTTGAATGACAGCACTGTAATTCCATCAAGGAGCTCATGTCCAGAGAAACCACAGAAATGAAATCTAAGAGGCTCGTGCCTTTGGGGGAACTCTGCCCTGGAATTACAGCTCCATAACCTGCATTTCACTCATTTTTCATTTCAGAAAAAAAGAAGAATCCACAATTTATTAAATTTATTAAATTGTGGAGATTATGTGTTTGGAAGAGGAGGGAGAGAGAGAAGGGTGGGAGTGGCACATTCTCCACTCAGCTCCAATTCAGGAAGAAAAATGCTGTATTTCCTTGGTTGCCACCATGTGTGTCAGTGTAACATCGGTCAGAGAGTAAACACTGGGTTCGTGTTATCAATGGGGTGAGGAAAGTTTACTGCTGCTGATCATGAGGGTCTGAAAGAGCTCCTTTCAGTCTGACCCACCTGGGCTCAGGACAGGTTAGCCTGCATCCATGGCTCTTTTGGAAGCAGATGCTCTTTGCATTGATTTATGAGGCTGCTGCCCTCGCGCTCAATGTCAGATTATCACAGTACATCAGTGGGTGGATTGATGTGAGAAGACCAGCCTGGGCTTCATTTCTGTTCCAAATCTTCCTCCTGGTAGGAAGGGAGAAAAAAATCAAACTCAAAGGCTTGCAAGCTTACCTCTGTAGTGAGAGAGACAGGTTCCTGCCGATCCCAGAGGTAAAGTCCTAACAGTTTCCATGGAATAGTCAATTATCTGTTTCATTGCACAAGCCAATATCTTTTCTCAAAAAGATGTATTAGAGTGTTTAGCCATTCAAGTGATCCATCTGGCTGAGCATTCTGAGATGCTCTTTAACTTGATTTATCAGGCCTAGAAGCAGTGTCCTTGGTAGCTTTTGGGAATGTGTAGGGACTGTCCATGCATCTGCTTCATAGTCAGACGGGCTCATGACCTTCATTTCCTAGCAGGGACAGGACCTGTGCCATCACACTTCTCAGTCAGGACAGCCTCATTGCACATTAGTGTGATGCTGTGGTGTAATGGTGGGATATAAAAGTTGCCCTTGTGAATGAGGGCCGAGGGGCCACCAGATGCTTCAAAAAACAAAAAACAAAAAAACAAAAAAAAAAAAAAAGGGAAGCAACCCCTAGGCATGTGATCCCTGATAAGACTTTTTCTTTTCTCTAGCTGACCCTACACCTAAATCCTAATGGAGTCAGGCTAAACTCCTGTGGCATCAGGTTGTATATTCCCTTTAAATTCCCTCTGTTTATAAAATACACATTAAAGCTCCAATATTCATGTTATTTCCATCTCCATCGGGTATGATCTCCAGCTCAGTTAAAATGTGGCACAGCTCAGATGCTTCTCCTGTGTTCTCATCTCATTGAGGCGGGAGCTGCCCCAATCCGCAGCTGCGGAGGGTTGGCCACAGCTACAAGATGCTCTTAGGAGGAGATGGCAACACTCCCTCATGAACCAGGGAATCACGATTGCAGCCTGACTGGGTCAAGCATTGCTGAAATATGGTGAGCTGCTGTCCCAGAGCCTTGGAACGCAAAGGCAGTGGGGAAACCCACCCCAGAAAGGTGATGGCTCTGTGTTCAGGACCAGAGGGATGCTCAGTGCTATGGGTAGGACTCAGCTGTCTGCTAACTACAGGGCACTGCTGTAACACAGGAGTAACTAGAACAAGTCTGATTGTAATGTTTACATCCTCCAAGTGCATTTCAAAGCAGAAACATTTACTGTAACACAAGTAAATTAAATCAATGGTGTAATATTTTAATTACTAAAAACTTCAGTCAAAATCCTATGTATTTTCTTCTGGGCTATCATCCAACTTTACAGCATAAATTCTTTTAAAGGTAAATTATTAAATTAGATTAAGCTTTGGTTCCCACTTGCTGCTTTTTAAAACTGAAAATTGCCACTTGGCAATGATTTATTCTTCTCTTCCCCCCACCACTCTTTTCTTTTTAGGCAAGGATTGCAGCAAACTTTAAGTATGAATGAATTTTGGAGCAAGTCAAGTTATGTATTTACTATAACCCAAAACAGATTGTCTACTCAAACACTGTTCATTAAATGAACTGTCTGCAAGTATGATTTACAGGGCAGCATGGTCATGTGAATGTCTGTGTGTATTTAATAACTGCACAGTAATAGCTTATTGGCAGGAGTGGTAATTCGATTTTTGAGTTTTATCTTATTTTTTAATTTCTAGACCATGAAATCCTGCTGCCTGACACACTTTTCCATTGCTTAATCTCCTGAGATTTGTGTAAAGAACAACAACTTTCCTCCTTAGTTAAGATCCAGTGCCCTGTAGTGTGTTTTTTTTAACTGATAACCCCCCAGTGCAGCTATTCACATATACCCATCTCAAGTTTATGGGCTCAGTACCACAATGCAAGTGGGAGTAAAAGAACAAAATATTGACATTTAATGAGCTAAGGCCTCTTGTCGTTGAGGAGATAAAACCTTCCAGTATTGCATAACTGGAAAAATTTTTAAGGATTTTTTTCTGAATAATTTGTTGTGTTCTGCGTTTAACTTTCTGAGATTTTCTATTGATTTAAAGTCAAAAGTCTCTAATGTACTTAAGGGACTAAAGCAGTAGTTTTTATTCCACATAGAGACTTCTAAGTGTATTGAGCATCTTTTAAATATCTCCAGGGATGGAGACTCCACCACCTCCCTGGGCAGCCTGTCTAACAACACTACCAGGGAAAATGTTCGTCCTTATTTCCAATCTAAACCTCCCGATGTGCAACTTGAGGCTGTTTCCTTTTGTCCTATCACTTGTAACTTGGGAACAGAGACCAATCCCCACCTCATTACAACCTCCTTTCAGGTAGTTGTAGAGCGTGATCATGTCTCCCCTCAGCCTCCTCTTCTCTAGACTAAACACCCCCACTGTGGCTGTACTTGTATGTTCTGAAGGCCTTGAGAAACAGATTTAGAGCCAAGTGTTGACATTTTTCCTTTGGAGCAGCATCCAGTGTCTGTACATTGCAGCTGCACTTCCCAGAGAGGTTTGTGGTTTGAGGGGCTCTGCCATGGCTGTGGAGAGCTACCTGCTCCATGGGGTAGGATGAGGACACACTACTTGGAATGGGAAGGAGGACATAAGGCTGACAGTGGTAGGATTCATTGAGGAGAAGGGGCTCTTTCCTGTGGCCCTAGGGATGCCATGGTCCATATTTGGGTGTGTGGGGCTGACATGGTTATGGGGTAGGGAGGCTGCATGTAGTTGGCCAATATTGTCTGATAGGGATTTATTATTAATTTCAGTTTTTTCTAATCATATGCCTTTGCCATAGCTGTGGAGAATGTCTCATAGTTTGGCTCTTGCCTTCCCACCTTTCCTTTCCTTTCTAGTGAGAAATGCACTGCATGACTGAACAAAATATTTTGAGTACCTATAATCAAATATAATTCCACCTTCTGAATCAGTCAGCAGTGTAAAGACTTCATAAAGGATTCCCAGGGCCCAAATAATAGTCAGTCCATCCTCTGTGTGACAACACAGGCATCAGCTGTCATCCCCTCATGTCTGCAACGCAGGTTCTTTAGTTCACTTGTCATTATTTTAGTGTCTTTCTGCCTTGTGGAACAATATTGTCCCCATAAATAAACGTCTGAATCAGCTAATTATTCATATAGAATTAGAACTGAAATCCTTGCTTTAAGACTAACTCTGCCCCTGAAATTGTACTATTTAAGATTTTAATTGTTTTAAATCATATATAAGTTGTTTCCTTTAAGTGTTGAAGCCTATTAGTTGTCAAATTAATGATTGGGCAGTGCAGATCTGATGCAAAAAATATTTTATGGGTTTTTTTTTTCTTTTAAAAAATAGGTATTACATAGTTCTTAGGCCTGTAACCAGCCTGATAGTCCAGAGGGAGAGTCACAGAACAGCTATTAATGGGAAAGTGAGATGATGCAGAAGTTAACTAAAACAAGGTTCATTTACGAATTTCATCATACTCTGAGTGGGAGAGAAAGTTTTACAAAGTAAAGGTTTCCTGTACCCCTACAACAGTGACAACCAAACCTAAGGGCCTGGTACAAACTTTTGGAAATCAACAAATAGTTTGTAGTCAATATTGGACAGTTCTGAAGTTTTATTTCTATTTAATATTTGTTATGAAGAAACAAACAGAGAAGTAAAGAAAATAAAGTCTGGGAGATTTGCCTCAGCTATTTAAGTAACAACTCATACTGATGGCCAGGACTGAGAGAGTCCTTGGATATGTTTCAGTTAGAGAATTGTGAAGGAATTGTTGGACTTGAAAAGTTTCTGAATGGGAAGTCAAAGCAAGGGATTGTGACTTTGTTGTTGTGTTTTGATACTATAAAATAGTTTCAAGCTGCTATTTTGTTATTTTAATGGTTTGGATCATACTTAAACATTAACTATCATTATATGCATTCATAGCACATACATATATACTATATTTTATCATCCAAAATTATCTCTCATTGTCTCAAGCTGAAGCATTTTAGCATTATTATGGCAAATATTGTGATTGTTTCAAGTAGATTCTTACTACATTTGTATTTTACCAGAAAGGTTGAAATAGAAGAGAGGTTTGGTATTCAGCATGGCAGCATCTCCTGCAAGAGACTTCTACTTGAAACAACTCCAATATTTTGTGAAAATAGCAGCAAAGCAGTGGTAGAAAACAATTCACAAAAGTGTTTTAAAGTAGCTTTTGCTGACCAGGCCTTCTTTCCTTGAAATCGGTGACGAGACTCTGTGTGACTAGAGGCCAGCATCAAACAAAAAATCCAACTGAAAACCCCATTTTAGAACCAGAAAGGTTTATTAGAAAAGACAAGGTGTTTTTCAGAGCCAATATAACTCATAATCATCACTTAATGCATCATTTTCTCTCCCCCTCAAAAGGAGCTTCATTAACACTTGCATGTAGTTTTAAGAGACATTAATATTCACTTTCCATTCTCTTGACAAAGTGTCTGGTGATGATGTGAAGGACCATATGCCATTAATGTAAACCCATGCACAATGCAAATTGCCTCCTATATCCAGTATTCTTTTGGTAACTGAAAAATTAGTCAAGAATAGGAAGAAAATGTAACTGGTGAGACTGGAGGAAGAGCAAGCTTGTGTGGATGACTGCAAGAAGCACGTGAGGCACTGGTGGCTTGGGTGGGATTTGGAGACCTCATTGTAACCGCTCAAGGCTTTTAAAGATTTCCTCAGAGTTTTGTGGGTTTTTTTTCAGTTAAAAGAGCTGGTAACAAGAGCCAAAGGGGTTGGTGAGTCTTAAGCTGCTCTCTGTACTCATGCAGTTTTATCAGTCTTAGCTTCTTTCCTTTATATATGTGTGTGTGTTCATATCTTATCTCTATACAATAACAGTATCTAGCAGGCTAGGTAACTGTAGGGTGCCTACAAGTCTGTTATCTGTATGCTTAGAAAGATATCTTTCTGCTCTATCAAGAAAGTGAGTGCAAATTGCAGAAGCTTTGCAAAATTGATGCATGTGTTAGGGAAGAACTTGACTGCATTTCCACTGCCTATGCTGTTACCATATACTGACTCCTCCTTTGAAGAGTTCTTGTCCCGTTCACACTGGCTTTTACTGTTCTAATTAATACAGCATGGGGCTTAAAGGCATTAAGGCTAAATGACAGCACCCAAGACTGTTGTCAAACTCCCCCAAAGCCACCTTAGTAGTATTGAACTCTGATTCTCAGTGTATGCAATCTGCAAAGCAGGCAGCGTTATGTTGATACCTTCTGCCATCAAATAAAAATGCTGGCAGTATGAAGCACAGAAGTGTTTCAGACCTTAAAATGTGAAATAAAAATGAAAATCCAGAAATCTGGTTTCCTGAGGATCAGGAGAAGTGCTGACTTGCTTTGCTGTTTCAGGCTGTGGGCTAGTGCAGGTGGGACATAGTAAACACAGTCACAAAAAATACCATCCTGGTACCAGTTTTCCTTTCCCCTTTCTTTCCCTTCCTTTTCTTCTCTTTTCATAGGCTTATGCATGAGAAAACATCTGGTAAAAGCTGCAACAGCTGCTCCTTTTGCTTGGAGAGGAATGTCTGCCCACAGAAGAATATGTGTGGTGGAGGGGACTGAGTGGCACTAAGGGCTCCACTCTGCCCCTCCAAAATGAATTTTGGCATCCAAGGATGAGAGCAAGACCATGTGTGGAAGGCTTAATCTTTCCAGTGTATGCTCTGCCATGTCAACTGTTTTATTTTGCCATTATATCCTCTATTCACTATTTCCCAATGTGCCACCTAGTCCTTCAGAAACTGCTGGAATCATTCATTTGGTCATCATCTTTGGGCTTTGTCCTGATTTTGTTGACAGTGCTGTGCAGCCTAGACTTGCTTCAGCATACACTGAGCATACTAGGTACCAATTCCCAGCAAATATTCAGTATTTGTTAGAGAACACTTCCAAATCCCTTCCACAGCCATCCATCCTGCTGTTATTCCCAACTGATCATCAAGAAGAGCACTTCACTTTTTCTTTTTTGGGATCCAGGCACAGATCTGATTTGGTTTTAACTGGTCACAAAAGACAAGGGAAAAAAAAACCACCAAAAAAAGAAAAGCAGAGCAAAATAAACACAAAGCTGACATTATTTTGCTCTCATGCTATTGATAAATGTGCTCTCTACTCATCCCTAAAAGGCTGTTGTACATACTTATGCTGTTGATGCTGTGCCATAACAAAACCCAAATCATTCCTCCTCTTCTCCATATCTCATCTGTGTAGGCCTCTCAAATGTTCTTATCTTAATGGAATTTTGCCTTACAATCCAGAAATTGTACCAGGGGGCTCTTGCATATCCTGGGCAATGCTTTAGTATGCATATTATAGCACTGTATTGTCATGTGTTACTATAAATAGCTCTCACAAAGAGTCCATATTTCTGCAGAGATTTGCCTGTCAGCTCTTAACAATGGCAGTCGTTCACAATGGGAAAATAGAATACCAGCTCCATCAACCTTTGACAGACTAATAGGGGTTATTTGACTTTCAATTTTTCATTATCGGGTTTGGCAGCCACAATCGTCATGTTGAAAAATACAAACTGATGTGCACTGCAACAGAAGAAAACGCTCCTGGTCCTCCTTCAGCACGTCCCCAAGTGCCTGCTGTGCTGTGGTATGTGGCCACTGATAACATAGGACAGAAAGCCAGCTTGTGATGTACCAATAGCTCAGAGATCTCAGTATTGGCTTTCCTCCCACTTTTTGGAAGATGGACCAGGATGGAATAGTCTTTTATTGTTGAGGCTCATCACTGTCCTCTTGGCCACTGTACCTCCTCGGTGTGTCCCCTGTACTCACATTGCCATGACGTGCTTCATGCTCTTATAGAAATTGCTTTTGTTTTTGCAAGTGACATTGTCACAAGGCAGCTGTTCTGAGCTGTGCAAAAGGTGAATCACTCAATAAACATTTCATATTTAGCTCAGATTTGCCACGGGCAAAAAATGTCACATGAGAGTTGGTTTTTATTTTCTCTGTGATGTGAAAAGGCATCTTTTTACACTGGGATAACTGTCTTGGTATAAAATTTGGCTGCAATGAAGGACAATGATCTACCTGAGGTCACTGCTTTTACCACAAATTAGTGAAGAACAGCTTTATAGACCGTTTACAAGACCCAAACTGGCTGTTTAGAAGGAGGAATAAAACATTAACCTCTTTCCTGGAGAAACTGTAGGCTGCATGTCACACATTTCAGTGAGGTCCTCTGTGTGCACAGGTCAGTGCCGCAGGTGCCCTGGGCTTGTCAAGCACTTGGTTGTCGAAGCCGAGTTGGAGTTTGGACAAAGAAACATTATCATAAATAAGAAGTATCTTGCAGGTTTCAATCATACGGATGAAAGAGGTTAAACTGGACTCAAATGGCATATGTAGTTGTCCCTGCTGAAGATAAGAAGTGTGATGTGCTTTGGGTGATACCCAGAGCACATGTGCTGGGTGGCTTTTGAATATTGGACTTTCCTCTGGGAAGTTGGCTGTAAGGGCTCTCCACCCTCCTGCTGAGTATCAACAAAAGACAGCACCTGAGGAAAAAAAAATCTAAAAATGGATTTTCAAACAGTCAGTGTTCCTCTAATTACTGAAGAGTAAGTACCAATAGTCGGTAACTCTTCTACATGAACCTCTGTGTAACTCAGTAAGGCTGAGAAGGGGCTGCCCTGCAGATCTTGATCCATTACCCAAACCTAAATCTCAGTGGCTTTATTTTTAATGGCTATTCAGCACATTTAAATATAAATGACTGTATGCCTATTAGTTCAGAATATAGTTTAGTACTAGCTTACTTTAATAAATTACAAGAGCTTACCCTTAAAAATCACAGATAACAGGAAAATCAGCTTTAATGGAACCACAGTCCAAGTTACTCAAGTACCATCTTCCTCTACAGATGACAGTGGGGTAGTTTAGTCCCAGAGCTTGGAAATGGAAAATTTCTTTGTTTCCTTCTGACTCTGGCACAGCAGCTGTAGAGATTAATTGAACTCATGAAATATATTGATTTTCTTTAGCTGTTATTAAAAAAAAAGCACTTTTTCACCCCATGAAAGGTATGACTATCACTAAATTGTGTGAAATAAACCAACAAGGCTCCAGTCTGTTGAGAAACCCAGAGTCACATTAGTCTTCTAATTTATTTCAGAGCACAGAGTCTTTTATTATGTTACTGAAACTCTGAGATAGTCCTGCTGTGGTCATCAGCATCATCTCAAGAAAGAAGTCCTTCATGGTCCCCACATCTCTTTTGTGGATCAGATTATGAGAGACACTGACTTGCTGGAGTAGAGTATTCCACTTGAGATAAGACATTAAGTTCTTTACTGCTGCCTTCCCTGCTGATAGTTTAGTAAAAGGAAAGCTCCTCTTCCCCTAAGCAACTTGGCAAAGTCCTTTCCACTCAGGCCACAGATAATTTCCAGGAGCTGCTTGTGTTTACAACACTGAATAAATTACCCACACTAACAACGGGAATGAAACCAAACAACATGGTGTGTTGGGGGCTGGTTCTTCTTTATCACTTCAGTTGGTAGATCTATAGCAGTGAAAATAGGATGGTACACAAGTGTTAGTTTTTATATTTAAGCACACTTACATTTCTATAAAGCATAAGCTGTGTTTTAAGACCAGGCCAAAATCCAAAGGTAGCAGTGTAATCTTTTTCATTTGAGGTTATCTGTCTTAAATATTTTGTGTATGTATATTGTCATCTTAAGTGGCACCTGGTGGTGGTGGCAGCAACCTCTATATTGCTTTAAGGCTCTCTCATTTCGATGATGAGGTTATAGATTGTGTCATCTCTTCTAAACAATGTAGTTAAATACATCCCATATCCTGTTCCCTATAAGCTAACAATTTATTGAGTCCTTTATTAGTTATGTGCATGTCAATATATAAGGAGCAAATTCTTTTCTGCCTTCTGCATTAACTAGAAGGGAATTTAGAGCATACTTGTGAGATTTGATTTCCCAGATCACCATATGTGTAGCAATTTTGGGTTGTATGTTTTGGGCTTTTTTTTTTACTAGGTGGTTGTTAGATAGCTTAGCTAATGATTGGAAAGAGCTTTAAAAATGAAAAGTACAAAATCCCTGGTGTGCGGTCATGACATGAGTTACCTTTTAAAAACTACTTCTACAATGTGCGTCACAGGTAGCAAAAAGAAAGGAGTCCACAGCCAGTCTGCCTGAAAAAACAATTCTGTCTTTGTTTTAAAAGTTTTCCAGTTTGTATCTCCATTGTTCTAGGTCAAAGAGTGCTATTTTACTTCATTTCATGAAACAGAAAGCTTAAGAAAGGCATATACACTTATGAAGATTAAAGGCATTTCTTCTGAGTGGAGGCTAATAACTCTCACTACACATGGTGAGAAGCATGTGAGTATACAAAGAATACAATTTACTTGTGTTTCAGCAACCCTGATAGCGTTTTGTGCATGTGAGTCTCCTTCAGAGGAGGCATCAGCCTTTTAGGGCCACAGTAACTGGAGTATGTTTTTAAATATTCTCTCTTGGAGTCATTTAAGCATATAGAGCCTTTCCCTTTTCCCTTCCTGCCATTGGCAACAGTGCCTTTGCAGTTTCAGAAGTTTTCTCTTTTCAGGCATGACAGGTTAGTGCCATAGTTGAGCAACATGACAATGGTACACAATTGTCTTGATTAGATGGATACCACAGAGTCAAAGGTTTAATGAGGTGCTCTGTTGTGTAATCATCATCACTAATGGGTACTTGCTTAGAGTGCATTATTCATCTGGGATGTATTGTGTCCTGCACTCTCTGGCTGTAAATAATATTTGCAACATTGCACAATTTGTTGAATGAGCTTTCAGCGAGAAACTTTAAAAATCATCTGGATTTTAAATGAGAGCCTGTGTCTTTCTATACAGCACAGCTGAGAGCTGCTGCTGGGAACTGTGGGCTGAAAGTATTTTATTTTGCCACAACAAAATGACCAGGTGGTACTTAACTGAGTCTGCATGGGGCTCAGATCTGGGGACAAGGAATAGGAGGAGGAAGACTGGGAAAAACTTTTTCAGGAATAAGTATGTTGGCCATATCATGGCACTCATAAGGAAAAATGGATATAGACAAGGGCAAGCCTAGCATTACTGCACAACAGGGGCTGGGGGAAGCTTATCTCAATGGCAAAGTTGTCTTTTGATGTCAGGTCTCAGTGAACTCTTAGTATCGACCCTCTATATCTTTGCTTCTTAGCTGACACCCTGTCCTTGTGGTCCTGTGTGCCAAAAATGGATTCTAATAGCAGTGCCCTTTAATTAAATTGCAGGCTGTGAGTGTCCTTTGGGGGAGAGTTAGCATTACTGCTGTCCCCATCTCCTCCAGACAGACTGTTCAGGTCGTGGCTCCAGAAGACTGTGTCCAACTCTTCCTTGGTAATAGTGAGTTGGTTACAGAAAAGACGTGAGGTCGGCTCAGGTTTAATTGCTATTAAATTAAGGCAGCAGTTATAGCTTTAAATTGAATATTCAAAATGAAAGAAGAGTGGATGTTAAACTTAATGACCTGAAGGAAACACTCAAGGCAGAGGTGTAGAAATGGCGATTGATCTAGAGACCCATGGTTTGTAAAGCCAGAAGGGACCAATGTCTCTTCTGACCTCCTGAAGGTTACTCTGAATTAATCCAGCTGAGCTGGGATGTATCTGTCAGAAAACATCCACTTGTGAAATACAGGTTTACAATGTTGAAGAACACAGCTTAGCTCTCAATAAATCATTTCCAGTTGTTAATTACTTTCAATATTAAACTCAGCATCTCATTCCACGTCAGAACTTGCCTATCTTAATTCCCAGCCACTGGATCATGTTACTGCTCTGTTTATTTCCTAAAGAGGCCTCAGTGAGCTTCAGTGTGCCATGTAGGTATTAATAATCTGTGCCCTCTCCTTTCTTCTCATAAATTTAATAGATCTAAGTTCCTTACTTTTTGCACTTAACATGTTTGCTATTCCTCTAATCATTCTGGTGGCTGTTTCATGCAAGACAAGGACAGCAGTGCTATATTACTGTTGTGGTTGTACCAATTCACATTAACTGTATGATATAATCTTCCTGTGTGGCTTTATTCTGTTAATGCGGTCATGGCATATATTAGCCCCTTTGCTACAATGACAATGCCAGGTCATAATTGTCAAGTTTTTCTGGTTTTTGCCCTCTAGCTTCCCAAAATAGACTTCTCCAACCTGTTAAGGTGCCCTAAGTTCTTTGTTCCTAGGCTGCAGTTTATTCCAATCCCTAATTAGGATTTAGGACTCATTCAATAGCTGTACTGTGGAGCACATGGTGTTTGCTTGTGTTGATCTTATCAGGTTGCTTTGAATCAATACCTCTCCACTTCATTATTTACCATCCTCCTAATCTTTGTCAGTCATTTGACATTTTTATCAAATAATGTTTTCGTATTTTCCTCTAGCTTGTTGATAAAAATGTTGTATAGCTGAGGGTCAATTACCCAGGTCCTCACAGGATCTCATTAGAAACACCCACCACTCCATGATTCCTGTGGGGAGTGATTGAAACGCAGCGAAATCAGATGAATTGATTAGTGAAGTGATGTAGGAAACAGTGACAATTAGGAAACTGCCACATTAGACAGTACTGTGATGGGGGAATTCAATGGCAGACCATTTGGTGGCATTGTCTTTTAAAACAATTTTGACTATCTCAGTGGGGAAAATTGGCTCTCATTAGGATATAGTTGTTCTGGACTGGGACTTTCTATGGCAAAGTTTTTATATTGGGAGAAGCTTCAATATTGACTTGGCTGTCATTTTTAAAAGGTTGTAGTTGATTTCAGTTTCTTGGGAGTTTTTTTGGCCATGTTTTTTTCTTTGAGGAACAGTCTGTGTTCATCTGCATAGGCTGAGCCCTACCAACCCTGGGAGAGTAATATAAATAGCTGCTGCATTCTGATACTCTGTATCTCTCTGTAGTAGTTGGTGAGTTACCTCACTAGAAATGGAAGTTTCTGGGTGTTACTTTAAGCAGCAACAGGACAGGCATTGCAGGGGAAGTTCGTCCCATGCAGTTGGATGAATGTTGAGTTTTGGGTAATGAGATAGTACTCTGTCCTCAAGCATTTTTGAGTAACTGAAGAAACAAGTTTAAAGCAGAGTCTTCTTCCTCCACCATTGCATGCCCTCCAATGTGACCATATTCCTTCTGCTGTAGTCTGTGTTTCCACCCCCGCTCAAAGGTCATTTTTGCATTTGGGGTCAGAGGAGCCCTCTGCTTAGCCACTGTCATCTGCTGTGCCTGCTCCTCTGCTGCATGGCAGGACAGGCTGTTCTCGTGCAAGCTGGTTCCTTGCTGTAGCACAGGTGTCCGTGTCCCTTGGCAAGTCTCTTCCAGGCCTAGCATCTTTGCTAAATTCCCACACAGTCAGCCTGATGGGTTGAATCTCCAGTGGAGAAACTGAAAAAGAAATATTCTGCCATTGTAGCTACTTAAATAAATAGAAGCACAGCTGACAGGCAGGGTCTTGTCATCCTCATTGCATTTACATCAAATTTTCCCTATTTCAGTCATGTAGATTATGGGATGTGATTTTTCACGCTCTGTAATATCAAGCCAAACCCTACCAACAAAGCTTTGTTGCCTCAAGACTAATGAGGTTGTAAAACTCTATCCATAAAATCAGAATAACAGTACTCCCTTGCATCACAAGATTGCTGTGAGTACATATGTATATCCTGCACTCATATGGTCTGACATTGTGTGCTACACAGAAAACAAAACTTCACTTATTAATGCAAAGTACAACAATCTGTAGTGAACAAGGTTACAGTTCTAATCCCAAGTTTTTCCACCCACATCTCACTATGCAAATAGAGAGGAACAGTGATACGGTTCATTTTATACAGTGAATAATATAACATCAATTACTGCTGAAATTTTTATTTGTCTTTTCACATAGTTATCTGCTATGGTTTCTCTCATATGTTCTCATTTGTATAATTAAATTACACTTGGTCTTTCTGGAGTCCTTTCTGTCCCTAGTTGTTGTGGACATTTATTAATAGTGTCACTTGCTTGATAGTCTGTTAATTTTAATCTTGTCTGAATTTGATTATCTTTATCTATTTACACTTTAGAGACTTTTCTCTGAATTCAGAAGGACCTGCTCTTTCTTCCCACTGTTATGCTAGGCAAGTTGTCGTGTGTGTGCTCTGCGTAGGTTCTTTAATGGCACTAATTAATCAAGAAGCAGTTCAACAGAGGAAGGAAAACATTACAAATGTGTGCAGCCAATTTATATACAGAGTACCATGAGTGACCCATACTGGTAGTCTGAAGGGGCCATCATTGCACTGGCATTACCCAGCAAGCAAAATCAGAGTATTGCAGGAGTAAGGCGAATATGATTCCTGACAAATGATTGGCAGCTATTCCTCAGCAGCCATTCCTTTTGCTTTAGGCCAGATTAGGTTCTAAAGCACTAATCTCTAGTGCTATGGTTTCTGAAATCCTGTAATAGCAAACTGTAAGTACTTAGAGAAACCCAGTCACTTCTGGACATGTTCAGTGCAATTCAGTGTAACAGCATCTTGTCAATATTTAGATGAGTTTTGTCAGCGCTCAGGTGTCTTCTCTTTTTCTCAGGTCATCAGGTCTCTGTCTCTCACTTTGCTCTACTTTTAAGTTTTTAGTCCTTATAGTTGATGGAGGAAAACTTTAAAATGTGAACTTGAACTACTCAAAAACCTCTCTGCAAAATAGGAGATAATATAAACACTCAAATGCATCAAATTTTAATTCCATGATCCTAGGTCATTTGCAGAAGGACTGAGAAAAGTGGCAGAGAGCCAGAGAAATCACTCCCAGGAGGGCAGCTGTGAGTGGGGGAGTGAACTGCGCACCTGTGAGCTTACAGGCTGGCTTACAAGGAGAGTTGGCTCAACTGGAAGAAGGAAAGGAGCCTGATCAGGGACTTGCCTTCTTTTGGGATGGGTGAGTGCTTCCAAGAGTAACTCAAAACTAAATTGGTATTGGAATTCTGTTTTTTCTGGAGTTTGCTTGAGGGAAGCCTGTGGTAAGCAGGATCTCCTGCACGAGAGCGGGAAGATCCTCTAGGCAGAATTTGAGTTCCTGACACCTCAAGTGTTTTGACTACTAATGAATACAAAGATAGCAAGGGACACTTTCTTTAGCTGGTTTTGAACACATACTGTCACCTCTCTTTCTTTATCCTTTTTTAACAGAAATGGCATGGGCAGTGGGCTTAAGGTAGGGCATGTCAGATGGGGCAGAGCCGCTGGAGCAGGAGAGAGATCAGACACAAGGCACATGTGTCTCTGCTGGTTGTGTTGAATGGATATTTGCCCCAATAGTTTTCCGTTAAAATTCATTATTGGTTCCCCTTGATCTGTATCAGAAGATGCAATATTTAATTCTAAGCTCTGGATTCATCTGTAAGGTTTAAGAGTTTAAGTAGCTTATAGCTCAAAGTATTGTGGTCTAATTAATGCAAGTGTTTCTTTTCATTGCACAAGTGACAGGACTGAGGAGAAAATATATCTCTATACTTCTGTCTATTCAAAGAGATGTTTAATTAATAAGAAATACTGTTGCCAAATGTCTCCCTTCTCTCTCACAATGGAAGAATGGGGCAAGGATCACTCATAATCACCTTTCCTCATTTCATCTAATGAGGGTGAAATTTTACTGTCAAGTATATTTTCCAGTTTAAGTTGTGACGTACAGCAGAGTGTTATGCATGATTATAAAGCCTAATAAATTCCTCACCATCTCATTTTTCCTGGCTGGTAGAAGTCAGCAATGAAACACCATCCCGATGGGTGGTACTGAAGGCAATATGTAGTTTGGATTTCCTTGTTTGGGACCTCACACAACATGAGTGTGTGAGCCTGAGCCGAAGAGACTGGGACTTGCTAATGACACAGGTGTGGGAAATTAGGAGCTCATAGAATAGTCATTCAAGTGAATTTGGTTTGCTAAATGTAAGATGAGGTTCTGTGGACACTTTGTTCCATCATTACTGATCTCGCATAGGCAGCTGATAACCTGTTGAACGATACAATGTCAGTTCGGATGATCTGGAGTATGGGTAGTGCCATGTAACGCTTCTAAACTTATTAAGAAATGAACAATTATAGCAAAAGGGATGGATTAAGATTGTGAGTGCTCTGTTAGGTGGCTTCTTCTTGAGTGATGTAATCCATACGGATGTTGGCTTTCATTGTATGGAACAAAAGCTTTTGTAGTTTTCATATTCATTTTCGTACATCAACAGTCTGTCAGCATTCAGAGCTCCCTGTGACTACTTTTTTGCACATAAGAAGGCAGTGCATGGTAGAAAGTGTTTAACATAGTGATGATCAGAGGGTGAGCCAGGAAATATTAGAGAGACCATTACATGATGAAGTTGGGAAAGGAAAACAATAAGAAAAAAATACTGTAGTCTTTATAGAGCGTTAACTATTTCAAAAGTACTAGGCTCCTTCTAACTTCACGGAGTTGTGAAAATGTTAACTGAGTATCTCAGTATCTAATAAGTTTCAGGACTATAACATGTTGTTCAATTGCTTATGTTTGCTAAATATAGAGATCTATAATGCTAACAAGGGACAGACTAGAGCTGATAGTTTTTTTCTATGAAGTTCCCAGCTTTGGTAGTACTTGTGAGAAGACTTGGCCTGGCTCAGCTCAGTGCTGTCAGATTGTTTGTCTCAAGGGAATTGTTGGTGAGACAGGTATTTTCCATTATTGCCTTTCTAGTGTTAAATTTGATTTGTTCTCTTATCTATTTCTTGCTACAGAGACTAATCATGCCCTGATTTACTTCCCTTTTTTTTTTTTTTTTTTTGGATTACACAACCATTTGGAAGGAACACTGAATGATCTATTCAGCTTCAGACTGGCACACCGCTAAAAGGCTGAAGTCATTTAAACGGCTTTTTTATGGCCACCTTCTCTCTCTCCCTCTCTTTTTCTCTTCAGGTTACTTAAAACATCAGCAAGAAAAATATGGCTGCACCATTAATTACTGGAAATAAAATTTCTATTTAAACAAATATATGCATTATACTAGGGATTGATTTTCAAGAACTATGTAAAACAAATCCATTGTAGATGAAGGGGGGCAAAATGGGACAGTGGCAGAACTGTGTTCAGAGACTGGATTCTTTGGGTCAGCAACTGAACTGGAAATGCAATTGGAGGGAAAACTGCAGGAATCAAATGGAATCTGTGTTGTAATAAAATGTACTATGCAGTACATTGGGAAAAAACCCCTATGCCACTAACAAGTCAAACCAGCCATTTATGGCTAATCCTGACAAGCAAGAAGTTGCTATTAGAATGATTTGAATGACCTCGGTGGAATAAGGTCACTCTTCCCATGCCTGCCTTGATTCTTTGTAATTGTATTCTACATGTCATTTTCTGAAATATATTTCCTTATCCTTGCATATAAATTCATCAAAATTATCCTCTCTTATCATTTTGTGTCTTTATTAGTTCAAGTCGGTTTCTGGTCACTTGAATTTTTTCCGTTTTGCAGGAACATAGCTTTTTCTTGCTGAGACGTGTCTTCACCTGAACCACATCTTTTTGAAAGATCCTGCATGTCTGAGACTCCACTGAGTTAAAACTCTATGTGCTGCTGAAATAGCAAAAATTTAAATTCACAAACATGGGTGTCCTAAATGCATTTTGCACAGTCTTTAGCATGGGTCTTTTTTGTTCTGAAGGGCAAAGGATAGAACAGAGTAAGATTTAAGGCAAATTGTGAAGTGGTAACATCATTAACAAAGGAAGCCTGTTAATTGATAGGTTTGAGAGGGAGTAGCTATTTTTGTTCACTTATCCCTATAGATTTATTGGCAAATGCAATCTAATCATTGCTTGCAGTGCAGTTCCAAAAGGAAAAAGGGGGAAAAAAGAAACCAGCCGCTTTTCAGAGCTCAACTTTAATAGGTTAGACCTGTGCAAACCTGTGTGAGAGTGTTTCAGATGAAAAGACTTAGATCTAACAAATCTCCTTTCTGTCAAACTAGAAAGGACATGAACTATTATTTTTGACACAGAGGGGAAGTAATCAAATATTTAGGTCTTTTGTTTTCATTAACAAGAACAGGAGGATAAAAAATAGATATCAGAATATTCCTTTTGATTTGCTTCAAGAGTAAGTGAGGCATAGCTATTCATTCTTCTTCATTTTCTTTAGAAGATGAAAGTCGAGACTAGTGCTGTCCTCTCAGAGTGTGTTCCAGTTTGTTGTAGTAGGAGCATTTTCTCTGTCAGCTTAAAGTGTCCATACAGAGCACTTTGTCTCTCTCTATGTCTCTTTTATTTATATGAATGGTTTTTCAGCAGAAATAAGTGCTTAAGTGCTAACTTTTTTTTTCCCCCCATGAAGATGAACTACATGTCAGTATGTACAGACAATGGATGGAAAACAAAACAAATTTGTTTCAGAGGTGTTTTCATTTACACGTTCTCAGAGCTCCATGTGGAAGTACCTTTAAAAATGCTGTAGATACACTGGCTTTTGTACTCTAAATGAAGACTGAAATTCTTTGTTTTCAAAGAGGGAGTTTAACCAATTATCCATTGATCCCTCCACAGAAGAGGGTCCTATAAAGATACCCTCATCCCTGTCTTAGAGATGGGGAAATAGAGATGGGCAAAGACATTTTTTCAGGGCAGCATACCAGACAGTGATGGCAAATCCAGGAGCATAACCCAGGTCTCCTGAGTCACAAATGAGAGGTGGTTAAATTCTTTGTAGAGCAGAGTCTGGACTATAATGCAAGAATTTATTCAGGGTCTGCTGGGACACATATTGCAGTATGATAATTCTGTGACTGGACAATTGTCCCACAGGCATGAATGATCCTAAAGTATGGTTTGTCTGCTCAGGAAGGAAACTGTAACTGAACTCTTTTTAATATTCCTTTTGTTTTGAAGACCTTTTTAACTGGAGAAATCATCCTTATGATGCCAGCAGGGAAAGATTAACCCAGTGCATTCTTTCTGAAGGTGAAAAAAACATTGAAAATTGCCTTAAGAAAATTACATTCTATGTCCTGTTACAAAGCCATTAATGCCTAAGGCATTGAGGGGGAAAAAAAAAGGCATTGAAATTTCAAATATATTGGACAATTTTTTTTTTCCCCCTGGCATTTAAAGGAATGAGTGCATGCTAATCATTTTCTTACTTGGATTGACTTTCATGAGTTTGGTCCAATTTTTCTTCATTATGTGAAAATTAAGCATTGCAGAAACATACCACTTTTTTCTCTTTCTGGAAGATATCCTGAACAATTCTTATGAACAGAGAATTCATGACTTACAAGTCATGTAATTAGAGGATTAAAATCTAGGTGTGAAAGGACTTCTGAGACTTAGGTAACAGCTGGAATGAGCAGGTTTTCTTTGCAGTGTCTGTAGGATGTTGTCAGAATTAAGATCCATCTTACTAAAGAAAGGTGTAAATCTCTGAGCCAGGATTTTTCATCCTGGATACTAGTAGAGAGGACCTCTTTGATCAAATGAACGTTGCAGGGCAAGAAAGTCTCTAAAAGATCCAAAGTGTTTCATATACGGCTTTATGATTTGTATCAACACTCTGACTTGCACTCATAAGCAAATCAGATTCATTGAATTAAGAGACTGACCAGAATAGCCCGTTATTGGTTGGAAAAGCTGGACTATCTAGTAGCAGTTTTAAATCCACTATCCATGAGAAAGGGTGAGAGAAACCTTGGAATAAATGTATTTTAAATGTCTGCCACTGATGTTATTTTCTGATAAGCTGACCTTCATTCTAAGGAATGATGGAAGACTGGCAGTCCTTTGCTTTCGTTTGGACTGAAACAAATAGCACCAAGATAGAGGCTGCTGCATTTGAAATGTATTTGACAACAAAGTTGATGAAGAATTTCTTTTTAGTTCTGTACCCTGGTACCATAAAAAAAAACAAACCTGTTTCCCTGTGTGAGGAGAAACAGTTTTTGATAACTAGCAGCTTGTAAGAATGAAGGATCAGATCCGCTGCTTCTTAGATTGGATTTACCAGGTTGCACCTTCCCTCAACCCTATTGACACTAGAGCAAGACAATATAACCAGATGCTAGCAGCTCACTTCCATTCCTTTAACAGCTACTGCCCCTGGCTCAGATGCAATGACTGATTGTGTGTGTCCTCCTGGTCCTCTGCAAAGCCAAATAAACCAGCTCAGCTTAACCTGCCACTGGGCTGAATTCTGTTTCACTGCACATTGTGGTAGATGAGGAGCTGGAATACCACTGCCTCTTTGATTGCTTCCTCCTGAGGAGGCAGTATCTTAAACTGCTCTAACTGTAGCTCTTGCCTTTAGGCAGGTCTCTGTCTAGACCCATAATTGTTATGGACGTGATTTTAGTCTTCAAACTCTTCTCTGCAAGATCTGCAGTAAAAGAAGATGTGTGAGTATAATGATCTATATGTGTATATAGCCAAATTCTGCCTTTAATTTTGTTAGTAAAACCCATCTATTGAGTGCAGTAAATGCAGGGTGAGCTCTGCCCTAGCATATTTTGATATGGGCTGCTGATTAGCCCACAATACATATTTCACTTTACCACCAATAGAACCTTCACCTCACTTAAAAAGAATAATGACAAAACAGCCCAATTATCTGTTCCCAGAGAAAAAGTCCATTACCAAGGGGGAACCAAAATTACCCTTTCTGTTCAAACAGCCCAGTTCTCTATTACATTTGCATTAAAAAAGGGTCTGAGATTAGGTTGCCTTTGTGTTAGGCACTGTATGAACATGTAACAAGAAATAGGTCCTGGCCCAAAGAGGTTACATTATAAATTAGTCAGAAGTGGAGAGAAAAGCAGTGACTTTTTTTTTTTTTTTTTTTTTCCTGAGGGAAAATGAGGTACAGAATGTGTTACACAGCAGAAGTGCACAGACTTAACTATGAATGAGCTAGAAAAGTCCAGGTATACATATTACTCTGCCAAAAGGTGAGGCACGTATTGATCTGATTATTTTACTTCTGGAATTGGGACTCTGGGAGTGATGTCCAGCCATAGGCACTCATTTAAAGCTTGCTTGAGTTTCTACATGGAGGTAGCATTTTAAAAACATTAAAACAGACTGTGGGACCTACAATGTTTCTTTTCTGTCTCCCTTACTGGCAAACACAACCCCAAAACCTCAGGGTCCCTGGTTGTGAATTAGATACCCTTGCATCACTGTCCCTGCTGCAGAAAAATATGCTCCAAGCAGGACTGCCCAAGGCAGTGGATGGTGGGATTCCTGATTCCTCAGCAAATGAGCTATTGGCAAACAAAAGCATCGAAGGTTAAAACATCTTAGTGGCAATAAATCAATTTTTTTTTTTCTTGAAAATCTGTTTTGTCAGAAGTTTGCTGATGAGTGTTGCTAAAAGCCAAGCCCTGTCTCTGTTCATCAGGAGAAGTTCCTAAGAAGTAGGCAGTAAAATGAAGGTAGAGGAAGCCAAAGATGGCTTTGGCCTCCTAGTTGCATCCTGCTCCCTCTGCCAGCCCATTACTCCTTGTCCTGTCACCGGACACCACAGAAAAAAAGCTTGGAGTCATCCTCTCAACACCTACCCTTTAGGTATTTATAGATGTTGATGAGATTCCCCCTCATCCTTCTCTTCTTGCAGTCTTTCCTCCTAAGAGACATGTTCCAGTACCCTCATCACCTTCGGATCCCTGTGCTGGCCTCTCTCCAGCACTTCCTGACTTTCTTGAACATGGGAGCCCAGAACTGGATGCAATACTCCAGATGTGGCCTCACGAGGGCAGAGTTGAAGAGGTCCCCTGGGCAGTGGGCCCCAGTGAAAAGCAGAACTGCCTCCAGCTCCTGGTCCTGTCCTTTGCATCCCTGGTTTGCCCTCCATGGAAGGGTGAAGCTGAGAAGCAGTGCTAAAACAACAGCACCGATTCTTTCTTTCTTCTTTTTTCCCCCACTCCACCCCCAGCTCTTTCTTTCCCCTTGCTGTGTTCTGGCTGATTTTCCATGCCTTTGCATCAGCTTTTTGTTGCTGGGAGGTATGATACTGCAGCCCTGAAGTAACTATTCATTTCAACACCTCCATATCTTTGTCTAGAGTTTGAGGTCATTTTTCTGACCTGCAAGAATGAATTCTGAATCTTCAGTGATTCTCGCTTTTTACTTAAAATATAGTTATTGGTGACATCTTTCCTTTTTATCTGCCTTCCTTGGAAACGCCACGGGTAGAATCCTGACTTCTATTAATTTATTAGCAAACAAGCCAACAGCTCACCTCACGTGTTTGGTAAAAGACCTTTCAGAACCGCTACAGGAAGAACTGCCCTCGAACAAGAGGTCTGAGGAGTCTGGAATACAGCCAGATGGGGAAACAAGGTTGTTATTGGCATGATTTAATCATGATAGACAATTAGCAAAGCTTAATTATATTGAGAAAGGAAATCAGAGCAAGTGGCAGTAATGAATTTTCCCAGTAAATCTCTTGTGCTTCAAAATAAAACTAGCTGACCTATAAACACAAAGAAATTAGAAGAGGTGTTTGCCCATGCAGCTTAGCTCTGTGCTGCATGGTCTGTGAGTGCTGTTCCTTATGTGGCCCTTCTTAAATATTTTTTCTTATACAGTCATAATCCTAAGAACAGTATTGCATTTTAGCCATTTAGATGCCATTCAGTGTCAATAAGCAGTAAGAGGAGGCTTCTTTTTTCATGTAGCTGAACATGATAGTATTAGAAGTTAATAGGCTTATAGAACCAAGGATTTAAAAAATACTACTGTTAGCTAAAGTAAATTTTATTTAGAACTTAGTAAGTGGGTTATTTTTTAATATTTCCAGAAGAATTTCTGGCTAAAATAAAAATATTGAACTGCATACTGTCAGCCTTAGAAGATTTCAGAGAGGCTTTCTCAGGTTTATGTTAGTAGCCTATAGGTCTGGTACTGGGTGCAGAGTAAGAGCATTTGGCACAACTCGAGTGCTCTTTAAATCATTACATCTTTGAAAAGCGCCAAAATAATGCAGCTTATAAAGCGAAAAAGCTTCTGGTGAAAGCAAAGAAACCCCTGTGAGTAGTTTTATGTAAGACATCTTTAAGTGAAAGCTGTGGTTTATAGAGGTATAAGCAGTTCTTTTACTTGTTTCAAAGCCCAGGAGACCAAAATGCATCTCACTGGTCCAAAGGTAGCCAGGTAAGTCCCACTTCCTGTGAATAGTGCTGTGAGCTTGAAGTGACCTTGAGAAAGTCAAACCTGTTCATCTAGATTTGCAGGATTGCAGATGACTGAGGACAGTGCTCATCTCTTGCTCGCTGAGCTGCAGGATGAAGCCTCAAGGCTTCTGGGCTGGCAATTTCTTTGAGTCTGGGTAGCCTGAATGCACCTCATGTAAGGACCCGTCTGTTCCGGGGGTGGCAGTGGTGTGTTACAGTTGTAAGCCCTATCAGTTGTCTCCACTTGCACAAATTAGGTCTGCTGTTTTGCAGGCATTTACATATGTGCAGCACTGCGATTTCAGTGGGATGAATCGAAGGAGTTGCAGTTCAGTGAGGTGTGAACACAGCATCTACGCCTCAAGCCCTCTCTTTTCTGTTCTCTCATTTGTGAATCGTGCTGCTTCTGACTGAAAGATGAGATGTCACTCGCTGCCATACTAATTTGCACTGCTCTACATGCTCCTTGGCAGTTTACAGCACAGCTGAGTGAACAGAAGAGAGGTGTCCCAACTGGCATCCAGCATGAACATACCTGAACTGGGATCACACTTTCCTGTGTTTTGGGAATTCTCTTCATGTTTGTTTCCCCAGGGAGGGTACTGAGTGCTCAACTTGGTTGAAAGCAGAGAAGAAGCAAGAAAAGCATGGTTGCCTTTTACCAGCAGTCATGAGGATGCTCTGGGTTGCTTTACCGCTTCCAATTGGCTTTTCTGTTAAACACAGGTATAGATCTCCATGGCTGCTCTGCCAGAAGGTCAGCACAAATTTAGATTGAACTCAGATATTCAGATCTGAGAAATTTCACATCTGGGGTTTTAGTGTGGAACTCTTCTCCATTTGGCTCATTTAGTCTCATCTCCAGGCTGACTAAGCAGGTGGGAGTGAAGTTCTGCTCATGCTGCCCTTCCTAACAAGGATCCTAGTTTTGACTGGCAAGTCAGGTTTCTCCAAACAAAGGAAAAAACCTGAGAGAGCATCTCTTTCCAAACCATTTTCCAAAACCTAATTAACTCCCTTGAATAATCTCTTAACTATTCTTGTTAGATGCTCTGGTGCCTAAGCAAGGATACAGAGCAGGATTCTTGTTTTTGTTGAAAGGCTGCCATGTGAGTAGCAACAAACAAGTTCTTGCCTGTGGAAAAATATTTTACAACTGAATAAAAAATGTTTTAGCATTTCAAACAGCTAATGCTCTGAGATCAAGTGAAGTTCTTTGCTATGGGAAGTGAAATGAATCTGTTTGACGGGATTTTTTTTATTAATCGGGCTTAAGTTTCAGCAGTTTAGTTTTACATTTCCATTAATATTGTAGTATCATAGGAATTTGAGATAATATTATTGGGATTATTACATGCAAGTCACTAATGGCAGAGAAGATGTAAAAATTCATTACCATCACTGAATTTTAGAGCAAAGTTAAGTCAACGTAGTTATGTGTGATTTGTGCATGGAACTATATAAGCTGAAATAGCTCAAAGCCCTTCATCTGCATTTTGTTGTGTTACTGAGCCAGCAGGGTTCCAGTTACAACAGCATTTGAATGGCTTCTGCTCTGTCTTACACGTCAGTAAATCATGTGGAGCTACCTAAGACGGAAAACGGACTGGAAGCCGATTTGTCATGTGTAATATCTTTCGCATATTTGCCATCTGTGGTCAAGAATGCAGAGAAAATGTACAAAGTCCAATTTTTACAATTTACGCAAGGCAAACCCACACAATTAGCAGAGGGATGTGTTGAGAGGCACAAAAGGGTAGCTTGCCTTGTTCTTTTTTGCAGTCTCTGTTCAAGGGTCAAAGTGCTGGGACCAGAATTGGTGCTGGAATTATGGAAGAAGGAAATACATATACTGCTCTGTACATCACTCTTAGCTGGACTGTTACAGCTTCATTGACTTCTGTGAAGCCACGCCACTATTTCCCCAGCTGAAGAGTTATACATCAGGGTGTACTAGAAACATACAAATATCTGTCACAGCACCTAATAAAGTCATTATTTGCTCTGGTTGCTGAATTTGATCCCTCTGAACTAAGTTATTGCATTATCTTTCTATTAAATCTATCTTTCTATTAAATTTCCTTACTGATATAAAGCTGGAAGATGTATTGCAAAGAGGACATTTACTCACTGGGAAGTGTGCACCTCAGTCCTGCCACCATGCAACCAGTGAAGTGTATTTTTCCTCTATAGCTCCAGTGATACGAATAGTTGGAAGCAAGTTCCTTATCCTTGATAGATAGATGCTAGACTGATCTGTCTGTGGTTAGCGTTTGCCTCCAACTGACTTCAGGGAGGGCAAAGAATTTCCATGCAACACACGGCTTTTGAAAATGAGGCAAAGAGGGGCAAGTTTCTGTTTGGTTGGTTTTGTAATAAGAAGTACTCTAAAATATTTGTGACCTTTTCTTTGTAGATTCTAGCTCCTTATGCTTTGAGCTACACACCTTAAGAGCTAGTCAGTGATTTTTAATGCCTAACCCAATCTTTTTATTGGCTTCTTGAAATGGGATAAAGTGTTCTCTTCTATGAAGGCTAATAAACACTTGTGGAAAGCTTGTATTCCATAATGCTGAGTGTCTATAACAATCTGTGAAGAAATTAGCAATTTTTCTCCTCAGAGATGGTCTTGAATGGCATGCAGTAAATACAGTGTGGAATTAGAGAGTGGCCAGGCAGATGAAGTACTCTTGCATGGCTGCCTGCTGCAGCCCTCATGGCCTCTCCTTGTACAAACAGCCTGCAACCAAGAAATTAAAAGCTATGTCAAGTGGCAGTGGCAGCAGAGAACAGAACTGAAGTTATATGGGAAAGACATTCCCAAAGGTCTCCATTCTAATTCAGTGTGTGAGCTGTGATCTGGGCCTGAACCTGTATTTCACTTCTATCTTTTGGCTCCTTTGTGGACTATTTCAGGTTTTTGTGTGAGCTTTTGTTCCTTTTCCTAGTTGCTGTGTGGAAGACCAAAGAGCAAGGAAATGCTTGCAGAGTTGTTTACTAACATGGATTTATGGAAGTGTGCATAGGAGGAAAAATCCTCTACTACTTTCATGTTAAATTTACCCAGATTCATGTAGTAAAACCAAATGGAAGAAGTGAATAATCAAATGTGGACCTGTGCTAGCAAATGAGTGTGGATAGCACCTCTGGTGATGGAGAAAGGACTGACACAAGTGCAGCAATGTAACTCAGCTTCTCTCAGAACTGTACAGTCAAGGCAAAGGTGACAGAAGTGTTTCTACAAGTTTATAGTAGTAGATTTTGTGCAATGCATTACTCCAGTCTGCATTTAGAGGTCTTGTTTTCAATAAACTTTTTCATCTGGGGGAAGAAGGCAGACTTCTGCTTGTATTTGCAGTAGTTAAGGAAATTAATGCAAAATATCCCTGTATTTAAAGGAAGATCAATGGTGAGTGAAAATAATGGAACATTTATTCTTTTTTTCTGATTCTGTCAATGACTAGTAACTCTGACTCAGATAGAAGAAGCTTACTATGAAATACTATACCTGAAAGTGACAGATTCCTGTTAACTTATGGTTAGCATGCCAGGTTTTCTATTTTTAAGAAAGAAAAGAACCATAGCAAACCTAAGAACAGCAGCAACTCTATGTTATCCCACTATGCTTTAATGTTGAGCAGGGACTGGGGAAAAGGGATCCACGGGTTAATTATGCATTGCGCAAAAAAGGAATCTCCTTTTAGCTTTTTTTTTTTCAGAATTCCACAGAACCTGTTAAATAAATGGCCATATGCCTGCACTGTACCATTCATTTCCTGCCCTCTCATTTCCTCTCTAAACTAAACAGGTCCAATAATCTGTCTTTGGAGAGTGCTCTTTGTGCCACTAACCGCAAAAAACAAGAGTGTGCTGTCCCAGCAGTCACAGGGCAGAGGTGCCACCAGGTATTACCATCTCCTTGGAGCCATTTTGGGTCAGACTGCACCACTGCATGGTTTGTGCTGATTCCTGTCAGTGCCTGTTTTAAGCATTTGGCCTCTGTATCCCTCTCCATGATGTAGACATGCCTTTCACTCACCTCTGTGGATACATTTCCCCATTGTGATCCTTCTGCCTGACTAAATAAACTCGAGTTAATGTTAACTGTACTGGTGGATGGTGAGGGCATTACTCACATGGGTCACAGCTCCTGGCACAAAGTGCCTGCCAGATCAGTCCTGCAAGCTGGAAAACTGGACAACTTATTTTTAGCATATTCCCAGCCTGACTTATCAGTAAAGCACTTTGAGGTAACAACTTCAGTGCATTTGATGATTGTTCATTTTGAAAGATGTCATTTTGAGAATTTCTGGAAGTTTCAAAGCTGCCCCGTGGGAGATCTGTTCCATGCCAAAATGTCATTTCAGATTCTAAACTACATACTCCCTTATACTTTCACTTTATAAATGTTTCACAGCACCTGCATTTTTTATTATTGCACTTTTACATGACCTATGAGTTCCTTGTAGCTAACCTACAAGGCCTTTCTGATGGAAGTAACTAATATGTTTTTTTAAATTGGCTTTTTCCTCTGTCAGAAGATGAAACCACCACCCAATTATTTTATCCTTGTGCATACATATTTATATTAATATTTTAACAAATGCAATGTTTATAGTGTCACTCATAGGTCTGTGTTAAAATTAAAACAAATGTGTCCTGGAAAGCAAATGCTTAGTTTCATTTCTAATAGTTGTTAGAATCAGGCCTTATTTCCTCAGTAGTAGATCAATCTCCTGATATTTTCTGCAAGCCATCAAACTTCATTCTCGGTCTGTAATTAGGTGTGAAATCCTGCCTGATTGCTTTGCTGGCAACACTACCACTCAGTGAACAAAGCTAACATAAAAATAGCCTGAGCTAATGTTTGTGTTGCTGGCCTACCTACAACAGGCACCACTGAAACCTTAAGGGTGTTACCCTTCAATGAGCCCTCATTAAGGGGAAGGATAGTGAATGCTTTAAATGTTCCTACAAAGGCTGGTAGTGTGGGGAGGTAAACAGCAAGTGCAGACATGCAGCCCTAAAAATGGAAATGTTTATTAATAACAACACCAAAAGAGGTGAATAGTGTGTGTGATGACCAAGGATGAGATGCTGTTTTCTAGCTGCAGCCTTGTGAAGGCCTGTGAGATGGAGAAGCAGTTTGAGGAAGCTGAGTGAGTGCAGAACTGGGAACTGGACTTTCAACCTGTCCTCCTATAGCTCACGTCAAGGGGGAACAGCCCCAGGGCTGTGGGTTGTTTTCAATCTCTCTGTTTGAAGCCTTTCCATTTTGTGGAAATAAATATTCATTGAACTAAAGGGAAACAGAATGAGGAACTTAATACTTGGACTTGAACGAGGGAAGGCATGAACTGAAACTTGCATTTTTCTTACCTCAATCTCTCTCATGGATTTTGACAAAAAAAATTCGTTATAAATCTATGAAATCTTTGCAAAACTGATTTCTTCACAATCTCCCACAAATGCAATGTTTTTAATGAACCAGGTTGTGCTGGTTGTCCTACACACTTTAAATCTAGTAGGGAAGGAAAGCTTGAGAGAAATTTGCTCATTAGTGTGTCAGTCACACAAAGATCATAAGGATGGAAACTCATTTTCAGTGGGGATGTCTGTACTATACAGCTGGGAAGTTCAATCTGCTCCTTCCACCTGTTTGAGTTCTGTGATTTGGACTTCTTTTTACTTCCATGAATAACTTTTCTAGGATTTCTTGATCCCAAGAGTCATGTATTGGATTTTCCCTTTCTACTGATATATGTGTAGGATGGTATAATAAGATCTGATGGTTTTATCTTTTCTTACAGCTACAAAGTCACGAACTCCAGGATAGTATTTTCACCTCACAGCAAGCTTCAATGGAGCAATGGTAATGCCTCTGGCAGGCTTGGGCTGCTGTGTTAGGAAGAACACTGGGTGCCTCTAATAGTGCTGATTTAAGCTCTACAGATGACATTATTTTTAAGAACTCAAGATATTAGAAAACCTCTGAGAATAACTGGTTGCTTCTGTGTTCTCCTCACAGAGGTGATACTGAGTATCAGATGTCACAGCAAACCTTTTCAGGCAGTACTGGCTAAAAGTGTTCAGATATGTCCTAAACAGCAAACAACTAGTTGCTTAAAATCAAAGCTAAATCCTTGGAGATAGTTTTCCATAATTCTTCAGGAGAAAGAGACTTTGGTTTCAGAGGTAAATAGGTCCTGTGGAAAATATGTTATTTTTATGCTGAATACGTTATAATTTTTTTTTTTGTGATTCCAATGGAAACTAAAGTGCTGTAATGTCACCCCTCCTTCCATTGCCTTTAGTTGTTTACTGATGAAGCTATGTGACCCTTCCACCACACCCTGCGCCTCCATTTACCTGCCTCTGCTCACATAAAGATGTTTTCATAACCAAGCACGTCAATAGATTTCCAACATGAAGGTTAATGAGCAGTTGGCACTGATTGCCCTTTTCCAGGCCTGTTAAGTAGAGAGTCCCATGAGGCTCAATTGTCTTCCCTAGAGTCATGATGGCTCACTGGCCAAATAGCAAGAGATTGGTTTCACTTTTAACTAAGTCAAGGAAATTAAGAGATATGTATGTCAGGACCTTTGAAGGAGGCTCACAAACAGTAGTGAAGTGGACAGTGGCACACCAGAAAGGCATCGTATCATTTCCAACAGCTTGCAAGACTTTATGTAAGCTTGTAGCAAGAAAACTGACTGGAAAATGCTAAAACTGTCTGGATGATGTCCCTCCACCAAGTATAGACCTGGTATAACAGAAAACAACAGAACTTTTTCTGAAGTAATTTCATGAAGGTTCATGAAGAAGCCGTTTTGTTCACTCTAAGTTTGAAAACCAGCTTTTTAAACTTAGAACAAATTTTGCATGAGACAAGCACCTGTTCACGGTGTAAATCAGGAATGTGGCCAGAATGAATCAAGAACTGGTTTTCACATACTTAGTTTTAGTATACTTAGTTTTAAAAATAATACTTTTGACATACTTAGTTTTAAAAACAATAATGAATTTTCTGTGCATAGAGCTGGCTGTGCAGAAGCTGCTATTAGAAGAGTTTGTGTTGTTTGCCCACTCAAGCTGTGGAGGGACCTGTGTTGCACCTTTGCTCTGACTCCATCTGTCCCTTCAGCGCTGGATCCCCATTAACAGCTTTCCTGCATGTGTGCCTTCATCACCATGCTTTTCTCTGCCACGCTTCCCTACCCCATCTCCTTTTGTTCTCATCTCATTAGTTTACCTAATAACACTCTTTTTCTTCATTCAGAAACCATGAATTAGAATAACAAACTTCCTGCTATCAAAATATGTGTTCCAGGCTCCCTTCCAGCCAAAACCCGTATTTAGATGATGGGTTCCTGAGGGCATGAGGCCTCCTGACCTAGATTTATTCAGGATCTAATAGGACAAACTCTTAGAGGACTTTTGGGTCGAAGCCAAAACTTCAGTGGTGGTAACACGTTCAAAATTCCTTGGTGCAAGCATTTAGAAAGTGCATGCTTAGGTGAAGAACATTACCCCAGAACCTCTGCCTTTGATTTTATAGCAATTATTAAAGAATGCAAGCTGTGCAAAGACTTTCTTTCCAAATACCTGCACCTTTAAAAGGATAGAGAATATCCAAAGTGGCAATTAATATGTACAAAATCACTTAACTCCAGCACTTTGGATAAGACTCAACACAGTCTGCACTAATGAGTGCAGACTAAAGAGAAAATAAATAACTATTGTAACAAGTCCTGTTAAGAAAATCTTTTTTTTCCCTTCATCTTTTAATAGAGACATAAGTTAATAATCCCTGCTAAAATGTAAACATATTTAGTGAGCTATTATTCAGAAATCTTGATAGCTTTTACCTGCATGATTTTTGAAAATCTTTTAAATACATTCCATTCCTTATGAAGCCCAGCTTCAGAAAAAAAGCATAAAGAATTAAGAACTCAATGGTGATTGCATTCTCTGTAAAGATTCAGAGGGAAGGTCTGAGAAAAATATAGCGTAGTTGTACTTCCTTGCCACTGCAGCAAGTAATGCAGATTGTATTTTCAAAAGGAGGAAAAATAACCCAAACTTTTGGCAGGCTTTACAAGAATAAGTAATTCAAAAGCCATCACAGAACTATCTTACCAAAAAGACTGGTTTTAATTATGCTTAGGGGATAAAGCAATATAAACAACAAAACAGTTTGATCAGATTGGGCAGATTCTTACACAGTTGATTCTGTTGTGAGATGATCCAATGGGAACTCATTTTCCTGCAGTGTAAGTTATGTTTATTGTACATTATCCCCATGCTGTACCATGTACCTCATGTTTTTTGCTTTATGGGACAAATCAGATAACAGTTTAAGGCTGAGTGGTAGCTGACTATATATATTCCCAGCTAGTTAAACTGCTGGTTGTCAATGGGCATCTTTCATGTGAAAGGCAATTTCAAGGGGATGAGATTCTATCTAACAGGAGTACCTCAAGTACATTTTTATACTTGCTCACACACAGTATTTATTTCATAGCTATCTATGCAGAAGATAGATGTGAAAGATACAATTACAGAAAATCCCTCAACCTGCTTGTGTCATGTGATTCCTTTCAGCTCAAAGAAAGGTTTCAAATTATTGTCCCTTACACATACAAAAAAAGTGATAAAAATTATCTTGTATTGTTATAAAAGCAGTTTTGGCTATTCCTCAATTTCATGTTGATGGAGAAGGTTTCATTTTATATTTGATACCCCACAAACAGTGTGACAATGACCAGTTTTTGCTACATCAGTCCCAGCAAGTAGATTTTGGTTACTTGATGGCTTCTATGTTTAAAATAATTCCTTGAAAGTAAAAAATATAAATTGGCTATCTTTATGGCTTGTTTGTACGTGTTTACTGGAATGTTGAGAAACCAACAAATGTATTTACTGAATTAAAAGTTTTATTTTATATGAAGAAAATTATTTGAAAGAAATAATCTTCAATTCATGTCTTCAGTGACATAGGAAATAGAAGGTTGTGACATTATGAGAGTTATTTATTCTGTTATATTGATGCAAAGTGATATTGATTGTACTAACTTCTGTGTTTAAAATGTACTCCCTCCTAGATGTTGATATATGTAATATTCTTCCTTTTCTAATTTTCTGTTCTTTCTATAAAGGGATGAAATGGGGCAATGTCTATTCCAGTTCAACGATCTTCAGACACTTCTGTATCAATTTTGCTGGTCTTCTAGAATAATAATAGTAAGAAACTTCCAACCAAATCTGAAAGGGCAAAATAGTTTATAGTTATTAACTGCACAGTCCTTTCAAGTTTCTCAGTGTGGTTTACCAACTCTAACTCATCCAAGCTTACAGTGTGTCTTGAGGTGGCTGGAAATACTCCCATCCTCAGCAGAATAATAGAGACAGAAGACAGTAGGAGGGAGAGCTACAAAGATTTTTAGGTACTTAATACAAACTGTTTTTGATAACATGAAACACTTTCAAAAGTGAAGGCTTAGTGTATTTTCCCAAGATCCTTTGCAAGATGAGAAACACAGCCTACATTTTCCATGGAGACTTTGTAATTTCATATAGTACCTTTCAGCCATGGAAATAAAAATGACTGCAGCAAGAGCACAACTAGAATCTTAAGGGTTTCAAGGGGCTTCAAAAGCTCATCTAGTCCAACCCCTGCCAGAGCAGGACCACCTAGAGTAGGTCACACAGGAACTTGTCCAGTTGGGGTTTGAATTTATCCAAGAAGCAGACTCCACAGCCCATCTGGGCAGCCCCTTCCAGTGCTCCCTCACCAGAACAGGGAAGAAGTTTTCCCTTGTTTTTCTTTGGAACCTCTTATGTTTTTGCTTGTACCCATTGCCCCTTGTCCTGTTATTGGACATCACTGAGAACAGCCTGGCCCCATCCTCCTGGTACTTTGGCCTACAAGCTAGTTGTCAAGAACAAGTCTGTTTCAAAGCTGCCCAAATATTAAAAAAGAGGCAATGACCTCTTCTGTTTCTTTGTAAAAAGATCTTTAAGTACAATAATATAAACAATATCTTATTCTCTACTGCTTGAAGATGATGAGTTTGCTGGTCCATGCAGTACTTTACCACATGTATGTCCATTACTGGAGAAAAGTTTTCCTCCTAAGCTTATTCTATAACCCCATGCTGCTCTGCATTCTGTAATTGTACTGATCCATAGCATACTGAGGTTTTATTTCCTAGCTGATCTTTGGTTTTCACTGACATTTGCAAAATGTGATGAAATGAAACCAGACTAAATAGATGGCAACAGCAAAATGTTTTTGCTGCTCTTCTTTCTGTTAAAAAAACCTATTTTCTGAAATTACAGAAAGGGAGGAAAAAATGTAAAAGTTCAGATATTTTCTATTACTTCACTACATCCAAATACAATTAAGGCATTGACCACTGGTTTATTTCTATGGGCTGTTTTACACAAATCTTTTCAAAGTAATGAGAAGCCTAGCTGGCATAAATCAGTACCAAATGCCTTTCATAGCCACCTTTAGCTGGAGAACATTTGTTCTCTGTTAACTGAGAACAAACTGTTTCAAATCATGCTGGAGCCTCTCAGAAGTATTAGACACAAGTTTATCAACTGTTTTGAAAGGAAAAATTAATTTACATGCTTCCCTACCACCAGATGTGTGTTCTGACATGTTGTATTACAACAGATCCCAGTGTCTTGGTGCAGTGCCCCAGCTTTTAGGTAGAGGGGACATTCCCTTCCTGGATAAAGCAACCTTGGCAGTAAAAACACCTCAACAACCTATTTATTAGTATCTGTACTCCTCCCCTGCTGTTATATTAATATAATGAATTGTTCACAGGTGCTTCAAATGAGGTTTAGATGATCGCTGGGAGCTTTGTTACTCAAACAAGCCAAATTGAAAGGAGCAGATGCAACAGTCCCCTAGCAAAAGTACAAAGTATGATTTAATGAAGGTCATTTTGCATGTTTTGGCCTTGATGACCCCAGGAACAATCAGACTATCATTATTTTACTCCTTCTAGACAGAAAGGTGATTGCTTCTTGCCCACTTTCCTTGATTTTTCTTTTACTTGTCTTTATTACATCATTGGAAACTGTTAATTGCATTAAATCCTACTCCCTTTTAACTACAATGAGATAGTTCCCATATCTTTGTTGTGAAACCATCCTCTAAGTCATGTTTGAGCTTAATGCTCTTTTGTGTGGTGATGTTTAAATCACTCAGTATTAAAGTATGAGGCCAGGTGAATCCATAGTAAAATGGACATTCTCAGCTGGAAATGGAGACCAGGTAGAGGAAAAAAGTTAGAGGTTATGCCAGATGCATGGCCTGAATGCTTCCTATAGCTAACATTCATACTGACAAAAGCTTGTGATTTTCTTCTCTTTCCTTGTATTGTTCCAAATACAGAGAAACTAACCAACTGCCATTATCTCAGAAAGGCCTGTGTATGCAATTAGCTTTGTAAATATTGATTTAGTGGTCTACAAGGTCTCTTCAAAAGCCACCCATGATGTGAAAAAGCTGCAGTCCCTGAATGATGAGGTCTATCATAGAGGTATCATTCTGAAGTGAAAGTGTCAGACTAGCAGCTGGCAGAGACCTGGGTCCTTCCCCTGGCTTTGCCAAGGATTTCACTGGGATATTGGAAGAAAGCTCACTTATGTCTTGTACCTCCTTTTCTTTTTTTGTGGAAACAATGGTGAGGATGTTTTCTTAGCCTCTTTAGCTGTGTTTATGCATTTTTGACATACAGCTTTTCTGTTGGTTCATGTCTTACACTGCTCATCATAAAGGGATTCGGTCTCAGCTGAAGCCTGCTCCCCTCAAATGGAAAAGAGGAGAGGCTCTTTCCCTGCCCTTTTTAAAAGATGTTTAAAGGGAATACATAAAGGTCATAATGTGCATCAAAGGCCTATCTTTCATTGCTTGTCTATCCACTCGGCAAGCTCTCTAATGTGTATACTTTGATAGCTCAGTGACAGATATCACCAAGGAGAGAGGACAGCTTTTTAACCTTGAGTACACATCGTAGGAGAAAATTACAGAGAGGCAGAAAAAACACGTACAACTGCTGTGCAATGAGCCGAAGAAAAGGATCTTCACTGGGCTCTTCATCTAGAGAGGGTTTTAGAAGGAGCTGCCAAATGCTGTTGCTTTGTAACAAGGGGTTTACAGTCTATTCATACTGGATGCAAGTGGTTGGTGATGGAATTACCAACAGGATACCACTCTTGTCAGCATATGTTACTGATGAGAGTGAAATTATAGCTTAAATGTGGACACAATATTCTTTGTTCTTCCCAGAAGAGACATCAGTTTTTTTCCTTTTCGAATAGTGTATGTCCTTTGTTCCAACAGGAAATAGTGTATTCAAGATTAGATATAACCTAGCTCTTGAGTGGGTTTTGGCCTGAAATATGTGTGTTTGGATGGTTTTCTGGCTTGTGCCTTTCTAGACTTTGTTTATAAAAGTTAGCACTGGACTCCTGGGGTAAGAGACACTCCTGGTGGCTCTCATGCTTATTGGGCTTTATGGCAGAGTCCACAGAGTGGAGCACAGAGGTAATTGTTGAATTCAACCATGAAAACTGCTATTACTTGGTTTTTCTCTGATATCTGTTATATCCTGTTGTGCATGTGATGAGAGGTAGCTTTTGTTTCATTTTGAAATCTGTTGGTGAGCTTGAATAGTATCTAAAATAGTTGATGGCTCATCAAAACACATACAAAATCCATGCTTCGCCAGCTCAATGCAAAATCATCTTCTGAGGTGTAGCAAATTAGTGTTCTATAGAGAGAGATTCAGTTTTCAGACTATCTTAGGAACAAAGTAGTGAGTAGGTGTGTCAGGCAGACTGCAACCCCTATCTGGATTAGAAGAGGAAGGAATAGGAAAAGTGGGAAGGTGGATTTATGACTACTTGGATACAAATGTTAGCAACTTCTAGTTTCATTTACTAGTAATGTTTGATTTCAGAAGATTTTCCTATGCACTCTGCTTTCTCCAATCCAAGTCATGTTTGTGTCTTCGTGGGGCATTACATAACAAGCATAAATATTCATAGTGATGTTCAGGACTGGAGCATAGCTTACTGCAGATCTAAGTTAGCATAAGGGCATGAGGGTGAGGAAGCTGGACAGTTCCATTTTTCATCCAGTATGTGCCCTTGCATATGTGTTCCTGGTCAAACTCCTGCAGCTGTGAGCTTTACAGCACTCTTTTTTTCCTCATCAACAGGCCAGATGGATCTAGTCTGACTTGCCACCCACTCCTGAACTGTATTACTTATTGACATTTATCAGTCCCAAGCACTTACATTGTAACAGAAGGTAACAATTCAGTTGAATGCTGTAGATCCTTTATAACCCATTATCTCTTTAATCAAATTTGGATTCTATTCCTTGCTAAAGACCATGTGTATGATGTATTTGCAGTCCCGAGTGAATGTGTTTGCATGTTCAAAAGCCCTGCGTTTTAAACAACATGTGTTTTTTTTTTCCCCTGCTCTGAAAATAAAAAAAACTTTGGTGATCTTGTTCAAATTTTTTTCTGTTGAGGAAACAAAATTTCATTGTGAATGGAAATAGACGTAGGCAGATTTTGATGAGACATGAAGGAATCAGATAGGAATGGGTTATTCAGCTTAACAACAACTCATATTTCTTTTTATTTTGTACATAACCTTGATTCCATGTAACTTCTTGTCTGGATACTGATGCTGCTGTTTTTGTCAGTTTTGCTTGAGGTGGGCATAGAGGTTCAGATTTGATGCACAATCTTTGTGAAACTAAGCCTTCCAAAAGTTGGAATAGTGCTTAGCAACTAAAACTGGAAGTTGGCCCTCATACTGGCTTAAAGAGGTGCCACTGTATTCTCTAATTGATCAAATGTTACTCCAATGTGGAGAAGTACTACCTTAGCCAGAGGAACCACACTTCTGAAAAACTGTCAGCTCTTCTATGTATATGCCATATAGTCTCAAACTGAGCCTTAAGCATATAACAACCATCAGCCTTTTAAAAATCCTGTTTGTTAATAATCTTTGAAAACATCCTATTTTTGGGGCAGTGGATGAGGACTCCAAACTGAGTTGTGCAGGTTCTGTCTTGGTTCTGTTGTTATTTCCTATTCAATGTGAATAAGAGAGCCAGGAATAAAAAAATGGAATAGACATTTAGGAACCTAAACTGTACCATTAAGCAGTTTTCTAATAGAAATGAATAGTAAGCATTTGAGATGTTTTGTTAAACCTCTACGTTTTGTCTCAGGCTAACATTATAATTTCTTCAAGTGAAGGATTGTCTTTTTAGATAAACAGTAAAACCCCTTTATTTATGAAGCCCTGATCTAGTTGACACCTACAAATTTATTACAAAATAAAAATACTTCAAACATCCTTCATTTAAATTGTTATTTGAAGATTTATATTATTGCATTGAGTTGCTATGGTGGCACTAGCAATTTACATTTCTGCCTGTAAAGCTTAAAGAGGGGGGAAAAAATGAATACAGAAAGTCATAAAGTAATGATTTGTCAAGTTCTGAAATGAAAATTTTCCAGAAATATCAACTTAGGCAAATATGTTTGGATGAATTCTGGCATGCTTCACAGAGCTGAGGTTTCCAGGATTGCACAAGCTGTGCAGAGTGCATGGAGATTGGGAGATCTAGGGTCCAGCCTTCTTGCAGCACAAAGAGAAAACTGACATCCCAGGAGGTAGTTTTACCTCGTATGTTAACTTCTCTCTGTTTTGTAAGGGTCCCAGAGATCTTGTGTTTGAGCTGCAAGTGTTAGCCCTGACAGTTGTTTACTGTTGAGCCACATACATGGAAGTCAGGAGTTCATAAGCAAGTGAAGCATCCTCAAATAATTCCTCAGTTCTTGGCCACAACATATTCCACAGACTGAAGGGTGGATGAGCTTTGGGGATGGTCATATCACTGGTACTAGCTGTACCAAGCTAGGACAGGATTTGGAGCACATCTCAGATGAGGAACAGCTGAGGAATCTGTGGCCATTTCACCTGAAGAAAAGAAGGCTCAAGGCTTCTCGCTCTCTACAGCTACCTGAAAGGAAGCTGTAGTGAGGCAGGGCTCGGTCTGTTCTCCCTAGTAACAAGCCATAGAACAAGAGGAAATGGCCTCAAGTTGTGCCAGGGGAGGTTCAGGCTGGATATGAGGAGGAATTTCTTTCCTGAAAAGGTTTTCAGGCATTGAAATGGGCTGCCCAGACAGGTGGTGTAGTCACCAACCCTGAAAGTGTTTAAGACACAGTTGGATTTGGACTTAGGGAAATGGTGTAGTGGTTGATAGGGCTGGGACAAAGGCTTGACTCGATCTTAAAGGTCTCTTCCAGCTGAAACAATTCTATGATGCTATGACTGTCAGTTCCACTTCCATCACGAAGGAACAGGGGTAAAACAGTCAATAATCATCAGCTGTTAAAGGGGTATTATATCTGGGTTTGGAAATGCTGATATTGGTTCTGAAATGGCAAAAGGAAAGACCTACGCTTCGGTACCCGTGAGCTAGAGTAAGAGACTGACCACTCAGAAACATAATGAGGGTAAAAGGAAAGATCAGGAATGTACACATTAAAGACAAAGAAATGTACAAGTTACTATTTAAACAATAGATGTTTTAAATTTATTGTTTTTAAATGGAAAATGATGAAAAGTTATTTCATACTTTCAAAGGTGGTTTTCCATAGCAGTGGCCTTAACTAACTTGAAAGTAAGCTAAGCAAGTTTCAAAGGAAAGTATTAGGAATCTTTTCTGATACCTAAAAGAAATAACATGTTAAATCTTACTTGAAAATGCCTTGTTCAGATAGCGCTCATGATACCATGCTGAGGGCATTTTTCAGGATGAGTCTGAGAAAAATACCTACTGAATAACTAGTGCGACTTACTTCAGCACTGCAGTTTTCCTCAGAGGTCTTCCATCCAATTACTGACCAGATCCAGTGATATTTAACTTATCAGATCTGACAAGAGCTGAACCCAAGGTAGAATGACTGCTTAAACATTTATTTGTGTCAATGACACGTTTAAAACTCTCTGCTCTGTCTAAATATATAAAGGAAAATATAAAGAGGAAAATGTATTGTGACATAAGAGGAAATGAAAAACAATCTTACTTGTTGAGGACATTCACTACACACAATTTCTGTCTCCTGAATGCCTGTTATTTTGGCAGGAATTGAGGGGAATGGAGTCCTAAATATCATGTTTGTCTGTCTCTTTTTAACAAAAAAAAAAAGATTTTTACAATGGCAAGCAGATGTTTCGCTGTCAAAATCACAGAACGTGAAAATAGACAAGATCTTTAGGAACTTCTGAGGTTTTGAGTGTAAAGCTGAAATTAAGAAATAATGAAGATAAATATATACTTAGTAAAAAGGAGTTGCAGTACTATCCAAATCAGGGAGCTTAAACGTGTTGACTGCTTACTTAAGTAGACCAGATCTTAAGAGCAAGCTGCAGTAAGCTTTCTTGTTGGAGAAGCAGAGAGTTTAAAATTGTCAACTCCCCTCTTTACCCTCTAATTCAGAATAAAGCCAAATTCCAGAATTCTCTATAAAGCAGATCTTCTCTACTTTCTGTGGCAGATATACATTTTCCATAGTAGATACTGTTTGTTGTCAGTTTACCTGTTTTTAAACTGGTGTGAGCACTTTCCAAAGCAACACAGAACACATGGGTTTTCAGTATATAAAGGATAGTGCTGATTTTCTTCATCCGTGACCTTTTCCTGGAAAAGAGCTTATAAAATTCAGAGATGTCTCTATGTGGATCATCAGTGATGTCTGCGGGACTGAGAGAACAATGGAACTAAGTCTGTGTGCATGTATCATGCTTTTAGCAACACATTCTCTGTTAGAACCTGACACTTATGTTTGCAAAAGCAAACTCACTCTAAATTAGTTTGCAGTTAATTGTCTGTGAAGGAAAATGCACCTTGCCAAAAAAGATATGAAATATGAAGCAGTTTGTGTTTGTAAAGAAGTTGATTGCTGTACTTGAAGATTCACAGACTCTTTCATGGGCATCTGGGAAATAATGTGGTTCATAATCTCCAGTGCTTTCACAAATTCAGTTATTTGGCAAGAGGGTCATCTACTTGCAGATTGATTGTAGAGGTGTAGTCTTAAGACAGTATGTTGGAGCTGTTCATATGCAGTTGAGGAGGTGTCTGCATTCAGGGTTAGTTCAGTAATGTTTTGAATATGTGATGGAGAATAACGGGCTGGCAGATGTAACGGTAAGATCTCATTTCTGGTTTTCCTCCTAGGACTCAAAACAGAATGAATGGTCACATGGATCAGAATAGTTATCATTTACATACGTCCTTGCATGTCTCTGTTTTTTCCAAATATTAGTAGAGAAAGTCTCATAGTAGGCCTGTGAAGTAGGTGTGGTAGACCTGGACATAAAAAAAAGTATAGGTTGACTTATTCAAGGTCACAAAACTAGTCAGTGACAGAGCTCTGGGATATGAACCAAGCTCCTGAAGCCTTTTTTTGCCTGTATAACTACAAGAGTATGCAATCTTTGTTGAGATACATGAAAGGAAGAGTTCCTCTGTGACCAAGCCATAAGACAGAAGGAGCTCCATCATCAGAAACTAGTTTCTGCCGTCTAGAACTTTCCAGAGATGAGTCTCTAGAATTTCAAGACTTAATTATATTTTCAATGTTTCCATGTACTGGCTTTTAATTGATGTCAGTGACTTATGAGGATAATACAAATTTCACCAGGTTGCACTGTGTGGTCAAGAGTCATCATAAACTCGTTGTGAGGTGTCACTGACAGAAGATAGAGTAGCTTCTCATTTTCTATGGAGGGTCACCATGATTTTTCTGCACAGACCTTTTTGATGGGCAAAAGTAGCATTCTGCAACATATTCTGTTCAGTAGTAGGTACCTTAAAAATATATATATATCCCTCATAGGTCTTTAGTGGAATAGGCAAACTGAGTTTCTTTCTATTTGAGAAAATTGAGGATGAATTCCAAATAATGATTAATTCTGCTGCTGAATGGCTAAGGAGCTGTGTATCTACAGTGGTAAGAGATAGGCTACTATAGCTGATAGTGCAGCTGGTATTATTTTCAATCTGTGCCTAATTGCCTTAGAGGAACTTAATAAACTGAAATCACTACTGTGCGAGGAGCTATTCATGAAAAGTATCTCTAGAGTGATCAAGATGATCCTGCTGTGGGCTACAATATAGATCAGTAAATGTGAAGAGTGGTTTTGTGAGGAAACTGACATTTTGAGAGTTCAGTTATCCAGGAATGAGTCTGTACATTGTCCTCTATTTTAGTAAGATGTTTATAGCAGAAATAATGGCTGATTCTCTTTTCAAATATTTGAATATCCACTCAAATCACTTCAATCAGGTAAAATCTAAAAAAGTATATTTTACTTCTAGATTCTCTGAAAGCACCTAAAGCTCCTTCTTGAACAGCTCTCAAAATTTCTCTGTGACATTGTTTGGTAGCCCTTTAATAATCAGCATGGCTTGAGATAAATGAATTAGTTCCATGAAAATAAGACCTATATTCCATCTCAGAGAATGTCCAGCTCTCATTAATTCTAATGGATGTTACACATGTGCACTGACAATAACCTTACAAGTTTTATGGCCTAGTGATTTACCACTGATGCAAGGTGATTCTAGTTTTACACTGTGGATACTATCATAGCATTTCTCATGATAAACACATAGGCTTCCAGCTGGACAACACCCAGTGGATTAAGTAAAAGAAAAATGTCTTTTCTGTGGCCAATAGAATGCTGAAAGTTTGCATCACCATGTCAGATTTTGGGAAGTGAAGCTCTGGAGATCCATCTTTCAGCAAATGGTCCTCATTTGGGTCTGCTCTGAAAGGAAACCAGCTCCATTCTTAGCTTATGTGCCTAACCAGGGTTAGCTGATGCTGATTAACTTGCCTATGAGGTGAAAGCGGGAAGCTTTTTGAGTAACCTTGTCATGGTTTAACCCCAGCCAGCCTCACACAGCTGCTCATGCTCGCTCATATCGTGGCACGTAGAAAAGAAGCACAAGAGTAAAAGTAAAAAAACAGCACAAACTTTTTCTTAGGGACTCAGAAAAACTGACTAAATTATGAGTGAATTCACCTTCAATAATTATCCTGTGAATTCTCTCACATTTACAGATACTCTTTGTGCTACTGCTGACAATAGTTTACTAGTAACTGCAGTCCTTATTGTAAATCAGATAGTATAACAAATAACTTACAGTCCATGTATGAAAGTATCAGCAGTAGATATTTTACAATAATTTGAGGCAATTCATAAAACAATTCATGCACTGCTCTTGGTTGTAACATTGAATTTAACCCTACCTCAACTAATGTGTACTGGAACACTTAAACAGCTTATGATCATTGTCCTATTAGTTCAACTCTAATCAAGAACTAAAGTGATTCTACTTTCCCTTCAGCTATTTTAGCAAGTACTAAGGGACCTAGTCCTGCAGAACTATTCAAAACACTGGAACAATACTTTAGAGAAATACTTTTTGAGGTTCCTCCAGCTGACCAGTGATTAGTAGAAATTACACTTGTGGCCTATATTCTTTATATGTAATTCTTAATAGTTTAACACTTCATCTAATGGTATAGTTCATCAGAAAGGAGAATGTGGGAATGTCAAGTTTAAATAATCTTTACAGATAAAGACAAAAGAAGGCTATGCCAATCATCACACTAGATTTTTCACTCCTTTGCATCTGGTCAGGTTTTTGGCTAAAGAGGAGGAACCGTGACCATATGTATGTTCTCATGTGAGAATCTGAGTTGCAAAGTTATGGCCCTAAAAATATTTTATATTAAAAAAGAGCAGATTGCTTATGGCAACTCCTGCATGGAGGAGGAACACAATGAAGAACTGCAGTTCTTCATATTACTCTTCAGGTCCATTATATTTTCATAGGTTTTTTTTTTTAAAGTAGAAAATTGCATGATATATTTACAAGTTCATTTGCATTCATATTACAAGCTCTGAGCTAGTACAGTCTTCTATATTTAAAAAATACTGTTAGCAAGTGTGACTTGCATCCATACATTTAAGAAATGGGAATGAAGTTTACACTTATCCAAAGTTCCCTCTCAGTCAACAGCTAGCACCCTTGCTGTGAACCACAGGACCTAAGGGAGGCCAGCAACATGGTAAATACAACTTCACTTTACAGTGTAATGGGCAAAGGTGTAGAGCAGTTCCTTTGCTGTTTCCCCAACAACAAAAACAAAAACCCTTTTGGGAACTAAGGACCACCAGCATTTTTTCAGATTTTGTACTTACAGACAAGCACAGCCACACATCATCTATAGAGGATGCTGTCTGTATTTTCCTGATAGAAAGCTGACTTCTCTTACTTGTTTTTTTTTTCTCAAGTTATTTGTTTTCCTGAGATTTTAGAACTCTCACCAATAGGAAATAATGCTGAAATTAAGTTTACTACTGGGACATTTAAAATTCACATTAGAATAAGTGGGTTCAACTGATAATCTTGCCTTTCATTTCTGTAATAAATGGAACTGAAGAAAGCAGGTCTATAGTAAAATTCTCCATTCCATCAAATAAAATGTGGTATGACTTCTGAAGTGCATTTTTGTCACATCGTAAAGGTTATTAGATGACTTTGTCTTTTATGCTTAATACCTAATGTGCTGTGGAAAGAGGAGTTGATGAAGATGAAACTGAAAATATTTTAGAATGTTATCAGACCTCTGTGTGCTCTTTCAGTCAACACAATCTGCTCTTGGATGGGTGCTCCTTGCCCTGTGAAGCATGTTGCCACATTGGTTCAGATCTCCTGCCTGTGGGCTGGAGGTAAAATAACCTGTAGACGTCTTTCTATCCTGTGAGCACCTTGGAGAGCACTCCTGGACTGTCATCTCGGAGAGTGCAGGTCAGCACTTCGAGATCTGTGTGCCCAGCATAACATCTCGCTCATAATTTCAGATCAGATTGGACAGTCTGTAATGGTTTGAGCCCTCTTCCCTATCAGTTGAAAGGGTAATACTGCCACTCAGACCTGGGAGGTGAAACAGATCTATCTGGACGCTGCAAAAGGCTTTTCTTTTAGTCATTTACCTCAGCTAGATGAGAGCTGCTTTTATGCCTCGATTGGAGATAATATTAGTGAAATGGCAATAACGTCGTGAATGTACTTCTCTTCTGCATGTAAATCCTTTCAGGAAGTGCATGACAGCCTCTGTTTTCTATGGGTCTCCGTTTGTAAAGAAGCTGTTATCACAGAATAAGTTTAATGGGTCGTGAATTTTGTGTTGAAAGGAGAGTCTCTCCATGACTTCTGATCTGCCTGCAATAGACCTATTGGCTCGGCAGCAAGTGCATTAGGCTAAATATGCTTCCTCCATTGACTCTGAAGGTAACAGCCCTAAATGCCTCATTAAATTTTCATGGGTGACTGAGAGAAGCCATGAGAAAAACACCACGCTAGCAGCGGTGTGACGGAGGCTCCCCCGACCCTCCCTTACCCCCCCTCCTTCCGCGGCGTGCGCCACACGGGCCGCGGGCCACCAGCTGCTGAGGGGTCCTGGAGGGGCACCGGAGCCCCGCGGCTCTGGGGAAGGGCCCTGCCAGGAGCGGGGAGCAACGTGTTCGCGGCGCTGTGGCCGGGTTTCACGAGTGGGCAGGGGCCGGCGGGCCGCCCTCCCGCCCTGACGGACTGACTAAACGCCCTCCCTGCGCTCCTCCACCCCCGCGACACGGGGAAGCTCCTTTTTGCCGGTACCGCGGGGGTAACCGGTCTGCTGGCCGCGGCGATGCGGGATGAGGGGCTGGGCAGCGCTGATAGGAGGGGGGCGGCGGGGCCGACAGCCGCTCTCTCACACGAGGGTTGCCCCAGAGGCGAGTGACAGGTTGGGGCGAGCGGGCGCGCCAACCTCCTCCCGCACTGAGCGGGGAGAGCCCAGCCAGCCCCCCTCCCCTCCCCTCCCACCCCTGCCCAGCTGCACCAACGGCGCTGAGACCCCCAGCCCTGGGAGAGGAGGAGGAGACCGACCCCTCATCAGCAGCTTTCCTCCGCCACACACCTCCTTTTTTCCCCTCCCTCTGGCCTCAGCGCAGCACTGGCGGGGGCCGGAGAGGGCAGGCAACGCGGGAAGGCGGCTCTCCCAGCATGGACGAGCCATGTGTATCCTAAGGAATAACAGCAGCTGCTGCGCTCACGATGGAGAGCAGAGGAACGCGAGGAGGAGAGGACTCGCCGGGGCAGGTGAGGGCGCCGGCTCCCTTTTCCTTTCGGCGTCCGGGGGAGGGGTGCCCGATGTCGGGGCGTGCGCGGCGGCAGGTGCGGCGGGGGAGGGAGCGGGGCGGGCGGCTGCGCCCCGGGGTGCGTTGCTCCGCAGGGTGAGGGGGAGCCCCTCTCCCCGCAGCAAGCACGGGAGGGCAGCTGCTCTCTCTAGGAAGTTTTTTTTTTGTGCTCATTTCCCCCCTCTCCGCCCTCTCTCGTCACCCGGGCTAAGTCGCGGGAACTTGCCGGTTCGGAGAGGAGAGGCGTGTGCGGCTTTCCCCGAGTCAGAGGCGGCTTCTCTCACACCCAGCCCGGACGCAGAGTCCCACGGAGGGGGGCAAGAAATAATAAAACAATTAAAAAAAAAAAACCCCAAAGAGAGACCCAGAGACGCGATGCAGCTGCGGGATTTCCCCCGCCGCGACCCACGGGCCGTGAGAGCCGCGCCGTGCCGTGCCGAGTGGCCCCGGGGGCAGCTCCGCGGGGCTCCCCAGGCTGGGTGCGAAGTCTCCCCACGCCGCTTTCCGCAGCTACAGCCGCTCGCCAGCCGGCCGCGCGGATCGCAGCTCGGGCCGCGGCTGTGCCCCGCTTCCCGCAGCGCGCCGCGGGGGAGCCGCCCCCAGCCGCCTGTCAGGGCCGCCGGGCAGCGGACCCGGCCCCGGGCGAGGAGCGCGGCGGTGGCTCGGCTGCGCCGTCGCTGCCTTTGCCGGGAAGGTGCGGCTGGGGCGGGAGACGCCGCGCTGAGGAGCGGCGGGGAAATGGCGCCTGGAGCTGAGGGTCCGCTGGCTGCGGAGGGGGGTCGGAGGGGAACGTGCTCGCCGAGCTGAGCAGCTCCTCGGCGGCGCGGGGCCTGCGTCCGAGACCCTCCTCGGGAGCCGCCGGTGGTCCCGGGACGAGGAGCCCTCAGGCCCTCGCCTTCCAGCGGTATGCGGTCAAGGAAGCGGGCGTTAAAGCGGGCACTGGCTTTTATCGGGTGCTGTACCTCACAGTTACAGCCTTTTGGGGAAAAAAGCAGCAGACACACAAACACACGACTCTGATCTGAACGTTTTGAGTGCTTTTTTCTTTCGTGTTTGTGCACGGCCACCGAGTCACCACGAACGTCTTTACAGACACCGTTGAATTTAAAGTTGAAGTTCAAAACGCCTCGCTCCGCAGCTGCCGTGTGTGGGAAGGTGCGCGCACGGGCTCGCTGCCGGTCGGGAACAGGACAGTCGCGACAGATCCTGCGAAGGCTGTCCGGACAAGCACAGGACTGTAAACTCTTCGGGAGTGTTTTGCAGGGTGTTTCACACCATGAGAGCTCATATTCACGACCGGCGCATTTGAAACGCCTCTGTGAATGGTAAAGTAGTGAGGTAGGGAACTGAGACCAGTATTCATCTGAACAGTAAATAACAAAGCTTGTTTCTGGTTTGGACAGTCATGGAGCTGGTAGATGAATGGAAAGTTGTTAATTTCCCTGTGAACTTCTGCTTTATTGGGCATTTCAACCCGGTTAATTTTCAGGTCTTTCCACAAAGTAGTTTTAAAAGCAAAGTCCTTGGAACTCTCTGCCATTTGTCTAAATTCTGAATGCATGTCTGAAGCATTTAATCATGTTTATTGTTTTCAACCACTCACACGGAATAAAGATTACTTATCGTTGATGAAGCTTATCTCGCAAGCTGTTTCACAGTATGTTTCTGTTGCAAGACACAGCGCTGTGTTAAACTAGTGATGATCATATTGTTTATTGTTCTTTCATTCTCCCCCCTCACCCTCCCCCCCCATAAAGCCAGAATCAATCTGTTCTTTACTACCATACTCAAAAATAATGGAAGAGCAAGTTTTCACCAGTTAGTTTGATATTTCTTCTCGTATTTGAGATCTATATCTTTTATATTTGCTCTTAAGCGATTTTTCATTGAGTGTGCAAAAGACAGCTGATATATTAAAAAAGGAAGTAAGGCACACAGCTAAAAGGCACTTTCAGACTCGAAGCTGTAGGTGGAATTAGCGCTGGATCCATAGTCATTGTTTATTTCTTTAGCCTCATGCATAATACATTCCTGAAACATGAGATTCCTCGCCCCTTTGTCATTACCACTTGGTTTCATTACACATTTAAAAATGCACTGTTCACACTGAAGTCTAGAAGTTCGGATTTGTTGTTTGGAGTGGTTTGATACAGATGCTGATCTTAGATTATACCTCTTAGGTGATTTTGCCGCACTTCAACAGTATCTCAGCACAGTGATGGAGGACCCCATCATGTTTTCCTGTAGGATTACCTTTGGGACTTCAGTGACTGCACACATCAGTGGTTTCATCTTAGGAGGATTGAAATTGATTTTCTTCTTTTTTTTTTTTTTTTTTTTTTTTTTTAGCTCAGCTAGTGAAAGACCCTGTGTATGTCCTTTGACCCGTGGCCTCACATGATGAAGTGACACCAATAGTGGAGGATGTAGACTTAAAGGTAGCTGCTAGTAGGGCTTCAAAAGTAGAGGTACCAGAACAGACACATCATCCTAGTGGTCAGCTTACTTGGTTCTTTGGGCAAGGCACAGTTTTCTAAATCAGTGTTAGAAGACTTCTGCATATATTTATGAAAAGAATTTTAAACCATGAGCCTTGTGGCTCTTTTCTAACACTTTAAAGAGGTTCTTGCTCCAGTGAAACATAAGAAGAGTGACCTTTCCCTCCCATACATAACAGGCCCATTTTCTTTCAATTATTTTAGACTTCAAATTTTGCAAGATAGTTGAGTTGATTTTAGCACCAGCCAAGCCACCCAGTTAAATATTGGTTAGGTGAGACAACTTCTGTTTTTACAATTGTGTTTACATTTTAAAGTGATAGCAAATACTAGCAGAGGACTAAGGTTTTCTAGACTTTATAGTTCAAATTCACTTTCCTAGTCAATATTTAGTCAGGGTCTCGATGGTTAAAGTTAACTGTCCAAGTCAATGTTTAGTCAAGGTAATGACTTGGTTTTTATAAATACTACCCAAGCATTTTTTCAAAATTAATCAGAGTTTCTGGATCCCAGAACGTTTGCTCAGACAATTACTTAGGAATAAAAGTACATTATTATTTGATCTCTCATGTCCTGTACTATTTGGTATTATTTCAGCAGTGCTTGTCTGTGGCTTCATTCTCAAAATACTCATTCAGTCTTCAAAGCATTTATCACAGAATCACAAGAATAGTGGGAGTTAGAGGGAGCCTCTAGAACTCATCCAGCCCAACCCCCTGCTAGCAGCTTCCCCTCCATCATGGGACAGAGGAATGTGTCCAGGCAGGTTTGGAAACCGCCCGAGAAGGAGCCTCTACACCTTCCCTGGGCAGCCTAGGCCAGGGCACCCTCACCTCAACACCAAAGGAATTTCTCCTCCTGTTCCATGGAACTTCCTGTGTTCCAGCTTGTGCCTCTTACCCCTTGTCCCATCATCAGATGCTACCTCACTATTCACTCATCCAACCTGCACAGCCAGATCTTTCCTGTAAGGATGTTATGAGAGGCAATGTCAGAAGCTTTGCTGAAGTCAAGACGGATGACATCCAGTGCTCTCCCCTCATCAGCCTGGTGGATTTGTGAGACAAAGTAAATCGTGTACTATCCTGTTTGTATGGGTAGGAGGATGAGGCACAGAAATGCCCAGTGCTGGCTCCCAAAAAAAGAAGTGTAAATCTTTGCAATGTGTAGTGTATGAGCAGCAACATTTATGTATGCTGTTACAAGTCTTTCAGGAGCCTGTCCTGGGTACCAAGCTCCTTGTACAATGTGCAGGAAGAGGTGGGCACTCCTGATAAAGCAATCACTATGTAGTGTCTGCGACAAAAATGATGGAATTGAATGTGTTGACATTGGTTCTTACAGTGCAGGATTGAAGCATGTTGTGACCTGGGAAAGAACTTGTACTCTTTGTTTCATTATTACTTTGTTCTTCCAGGTTGTCATGTAACCCTGCTAAACTGGCACTAAAATCACAGTCTGGAATTCAGTTGTGCCAGTGTTTTTTCTTTCTTCTTTTTTTTTTTTTTTCCAATTGTTCCACTTGCACATGCATTCTGTGCAATTACACGGGTATTAGAGTAGATATTCATTAGGATTTTACTAATCAGAACCTGAAATGCTGTTCTGCAAATTTGCCAGCCTTTGTAAGGAAGTGCTTGACTTCATCAGCTGCACTGTTTTATTATGAGTATTTTGATACAATAGAATGAAAAGCCTAGGTTCTAAAGCAAGTAATCAGATTTAAACATTTTAATTTTTGTATTTTGACTTACCACATAGAGAGCCTGCAACTCTTTATGTTGCCCTTAACACTAGTTTTTGCCCAGTATAGCTGTAGCAAAATTACATTTCATGGTGGTGGTTTAAGAATTTCATCCATGAGTCAATCTTCTATTTCTGTTTAAAGGCAGTAGAGTTGTCACAACTTAGGAAAAAAAAAAAAGAGTAAATATTGTGAGCTACAGAAAAGCTAACCATGTTACAATGTGCAACCTGCTCTTACACAGCCATCAAACACATTTTCAAGTGTTGGAGGTATAAGAATCACAGCATCTTAGTGGTTGGAAGGGCCCTCAAAAGATCATCCAGTGCAACCCCCTGCCAGAGCAGGACCACCTAGAGTAGGTCATGCAGGTACTCCTCCGGGTGAATGTCTCCAGAGAAGGAGCCTCCACAACCCATCTGGGCAGCCCCTTCCAAGGCTCCCTTACCCTCACACTGAAGAAATTCTTCCTTGTATTTTTTGGAACCTCTTACGCTCCAGCTTGTAAAGGGTTCATGGGTTTTAACTGTGGGGAATGAAACTTACCAGTCTTTTATTTGCAAAGAGCTTTCAGTTGTTTAAGAGACAAAGATTCTAAGAGCTTGTGTGGAAGTGGTTGTAGTGCAAAGGTCCTTAACTGTCTTTATTTTCAGTGGTTCAGTCGCACACACAAATTCTCTGTTGGAATCTGCTAGTGGGAACCTTGCTGCTTGCAGGGGGGTCTTCACAAGTGATTTTCACCTATCAGCTTTGCCTCTTAATCTGTATATTACTTTTTGAGGAGTTAGAATGAAGCTGATGCTCTGGGATGAGCAGTTGTGTGGCTGCAGGCTGTCATGTCTCCAGCTACGGGGGAAGTAGCTATCCAAGACCTAGTAACTCTTTTGACTCAGCTGCATGTCCTAAGCAGATCCATCCACAGCGAGCAGCAGGAGTGCTGAAGGGCTACTTGTCACATCTTGCTCGGACTCAATCCTCTATTAAATATGTGAATTAGGTGGCATGGTCTTATGGCCCTTGGAGGCATGAAGATTTACTTTAGCTGCCCATAGAATCAGAAGGGGTGATAACTTGATGACTGTGGGTAAGCTTTAAAAATGTAGTGTTCCTGAGCAGGAGAAGCCTCCTAGGAAGCAGGCTCAGGGCGGTTTCCAGCCTTTGCATTTTCTATGGATAGTGCTCTTCCTGTCATTGCATGCTGTTTATTGAGGGTGCATAATTTTTTACTTCTCTAAGGATATATACAACATAACCCAGGGCAATGTAATACCCAAGTACAGAAAAGCACCTACTGTTTTTTTTTTTTTTCTGTACTGAATTTTGGATATCTCTGTGTATGGATACATGTGTTATATATATGCAAAGATTTATTATCTGCTCTTGTTATTATCCGAGGATTTCTAAGGTCTCCAGATATTGTCAAGCAGTTACACTGAGAGATTCTGCCCCTGACCCCCAATAGTGATTATTCTTGTGGATAGAAGAAGAACATCAGTTTCTTGAGAGTCTTTGCAATTCCCCAAGCCTGAAGGAAAATGAATAGAAATTTAGTGGACCACCTAGTTCTTGACACAGAATCCTCCAAAGAGGAGTCTGACCTAATTTATACAGTATTGAATCAAATAATCCTATCATGCATGTGTGCTTGCCTTTTTTTTTCTTTTAGCAGGCATATTGCTGCCTTGCAAAACCTTCAGGTTAAGATGTTAGGCAGTGTTCCTGTGGTGATTTTACGGGGTGCTTTTCCTTAGTGAGTAATTACATTTAGAGGACATTTGTGGAAAAGGCAGACAATCAAGAGGCTGCTACCTGAATGTGAGTGTGTCATTGTTTAGTATTGAGGATCAAGAGTCCTCTAATACAAAGCCCTTCCATTATTACTGAAGATGAAGCTGGAATCTCCCCAGAATACTGTTTGTAGCAAAAAGCAGTATAAATATCTCCCTCATCAGCATGATGAGGATACTGGTAGTTGCATGTGGGTAATTGCTGTCTTTTGTTTTTGTAAGGTTGCCCATGATTAGGGGTGCTGAATGTATTTGTTGGGGCCAGCATGCTTTGAAGCTAATTGGGAGTTGATTAGCATCTGGGCACTACAACTGTGGTCTCTAAAAGCAATTCCTGGCATGCAAATCCTTTTTCTGGTGTTATTCTCTAGGTAGTAAGACCTACCTGTGTTAGGTCCCAGGATACACTTTGAAGTTTATCAATCCGTCTATGTATATTCATTCTCTGAAAATGAACTTTTTAAACCTGCAGAGTTTTGTTCTTGGAAAGCCTAGGAAAGGTATAGAAATTCAAGATCATATCAACCATTACCTGAAAGCAGTTCTTTGCTCTTAGTGAGTAGATATCCTAGCTGCAGCACATTCAGCGTCACTCAGGGAGGTTTTGCTTAATCACTTTTGGTAAGAATCTTCTATTATTTTTTCCTTAAAAATGTGTCTCTTTTAAACTGTAGTATTTAAAACTTATTGGCTTCTCAGAGATTGTTTTCCCCTCCAGTTTCATTTTGGAACAGCTGAACATAAACATCCCTTTAGCACAGGTGTCAGTTAATAGGTTTCATGGTAACCAGGTTCCTCTTTTTGGTTTAGGTCTCTGCAAAATAAGAAGGGTCTTCTTTTCCAGCTGTGGAACAAATTGTGTGAGGTTACTGTTTTCTCGGACTGTTTGTGGTGAGCACAAGAGAGAGAATAGCATAATGTGCTGTGTAGTGTTCTTAGCCCAGGTAAACAGTATTTAGAAATCAAAAGAGGCTCTTTGATGGATATTTTCCCAATTCCTGTGCTGTCACATTTCTACAGTTTTTATCTTCTATCTTTAAGATTCTCAGTGTACTTAAATAGGAAGAAGATCCACAGTCTGAAGATAGATTAATTATGAAACTTGAAAATATTTTTAAAATGGAAATACATATTTGGAACAATAATGATCATTATTGAGCTTGTTGGCCAAGCTTAAGGCTCATAAGTCAATGAGTCCTGATGGGATGCATCCTAGAGTGCTGAGGGAGCTGGCTGATGTGATTACTAAGCCTCTCTCTGTCATATTTGAACAATCATGGAGGACAGGCGAGGTGCCTGAGGACTGGAGAAAGGCCAATGTCACTGCAGTCTGCAAAAAGGGTAGGAAGGACAACGCAGGAAACTACAGGCTGGTCAGCCTCACCTCCATCCTTGGAAAGGTGATGGAACAACTCATCTTGAACATCATCACTAAACATATGAAGGAAAAGGTGGTTATCAATGGAAATCAACATGGATTCACCAAGAGGAAATCCTGTTTGACCAACCTGAGAGCCTTCTATGAGCACATAACCGGCTGGCTAGATGAGGGGAGAGCAGCAGATGTCAACTACCTTGACTTCAGTAAGGCTTTTGACAGTCTCTCATAGCATCCTCATCAGAAAGCTCAGGCAGTGTGGCTTGGATGAGTGGACAGTGAGGTGGATCGAGAGCTGGCTGAATGACAGAGCCCAGAGGGAGATCATCAATGGCACAGAATCGAGTTGGAGGCCTGTGGCCAGTGGAGTTCCACAGGGATCGGTTCTGGGGCCAATTTTGTTGAACATCTTCATCAATGACCTGGATGATGGGACAGAATGTACCCTCAGCGTGTTTACTGATGACACCAAACTGGGATGACTGACTGATTCCCCAGAAGGCTGTGCTGCTATTCAGCAGGATCTCAACCAGCTTGAGAGTTGGGCAAAGAGGAACCTCATGAGGTTCAACAAGGACAAGTGCAAAGTTCTGCATCT
>WBNH01012196.1:871381-918134 GCA_013401255.1 Urocolius indicus
TTTCACTGTGAGGGTGAGGGAGCAGTGGAACAGGCTGCCCAGGAAGGGTGTGGAGGCTCCTTCCTTGGAGGTTTTGGACATGTTCCTATGCGACCTGATCTAGGTTGACCTGCTTCTGCAGGGGAGTTGGACTAGATGATCTCTGAAGGTCCCTTCCAACCCTACCATTCTATGATTCTATGATTAAGAATATCAGGAGATAGAACTTTTCAGTCATACTAAATGAGTTGAAATGGACACTTTCTAGTATGCACAAGTGGATTCTGCAGTGTTACCAGACTGAAGTCATGGGAAAATGTCTTTTTTTATTGTAGATAGTCATCTAGTTTCATGCCTGGATTCGTGTCAATTTCTGTTGGTTAGAAGCTGACTCACTAATGCACAGCATGAAGTAGCTTCTTAAACATATTGCTCTCTTAGTCATACCTACCAAAAATAATTTTAGGAATAAAATGAAATGTTTAAATGAGATTATCAACATTTATAGTTTAACATTTAGGATTTGGAAATGCAAAGACTTTGAGTATGACCATTTGAAAATCACAAACTCTGGTTACTGGGAATCTAATTGATGCAGTAAACAATTTTTTTTTTATGAAACTGTCTTAGAATGTACTGACAGGTTGATTACTTAAAGAGTAGCAGCCATAGTATTGGTCATTTCTTAACCTGAAGAATGAGAATTTCTTTTTCAGTTCTTGAAGTAACCAAGGGGAAAAAAGATGAGTGATCTCTGTACACCAAACAAAAAAACCCAATTGATTCATTTCTGTTCCCGGTGACTTGAGATGCAGCTCTTAATAAACGATGCTAAAATGGCAACAAAAAAGAGCACTTCAGCCTGCTTAACCTTCATTGGATTTATTCAGGTGCCTCGGGTGCTTCCTGAGATCAAGGCAGAATGAAGAGATCCAAGCAGGCAGGAGTCAGTGCTTGTGCAGAAGCAGACTGCGTGTTAGTAATTTGACAGCATTTCCAAGACCTGTCAGTCTCTGCCTGGAGACTGGCCATAACAGTTCAATTGGCATGTGCTTTTTGCCAGATTAACATGTAGTAGGTCACTTGAATTCTCCCCTTATCAAGTTCATACCTTTTCTTTAATTCTCCCTCACAGAAATCTATCAGTATTGACGGGAAGAAAGAAGAACATTGTGTTTAGGATGGTGGGTGTTTTTAACAGGTAGTTAGCATGAAGAATATCAGTGTTACTTGCTTGTTTCTTTTCCTGTTTAGCTTTTACCAATCAAGTAGTTTTTAACATACCATATTTTGCTTGTGGCTCTGGTGGTGCAGGAGACTCTGCTTCCTTGAACTTTACTAGCTCTTGAAGTGAACAGTGGTGGGCTGCTGAGTGCACTGACAGCTTGGACTTCAGTGCATTGCTGCACCAATGAATTCACGGCTGAAATTTTCAACTGGCTACACGATTAAGCCAAGCATAAAGGTAATTAGGAAAAATAAAAAATACTTTTAAACTTTAATGCAGTCTAGCTGATATTCATGGAATTGTACTGCTCTTTAGTTCATCAACAGTCAATGTAGTGAACATTTTATTAATATTTCCATTTTCCCTTTCATTCCTTTGTGTAACAAAATACACAGTTCAGTTAATTTTCTTGTCGCTGCCTTTTATGTCAGGTTTCTTCAAGCTCTGAGGAATATTAGCAAATTCAAACCTTTTAATGGCAAGATTAGATGACCTTTTAGGTGTTCATGTCTTAAATGTAGCAGTTATATATAACATCAAGAGTCTTCCCAAGCACATGAGAGCTTTTTTTTCTCACCATTTTTTAACATAATGAAGGTTTTCCTGTGCTAGGATTTTCTTCCTTAAATGTGCATACATTTTCAAACTCGGTCAGTTTGCCACAGTGACACTGACAGCATCACATGAAAATGTTAAAGCTCCTGTTTATTGTTTTAAAACACTTGGTAGTTGACTGCAATAAGAACTCCTCTTTTTAATTACACCATAATTAATACAAAACAAATCAACAGGAAGTGCTGCTTCACACAGCATGTTGGCAGTTTGCTCAAGTTTAAAAACAGCCAAAGGAATGTCAGTGAGTTTAATAAAGATTATTTTATGATTTATTTGTTTTAGTGACTGCTGAGGTAATCAAATCTCAGATTATGGTTTCAGGACAGTTTTTCACCCACCATCCCAGTGTGACAGTTTTCATATATTCAGCATCATTTTTCTTTCTTCTGAAAACAAGAGAAATAAAATGTTTGCGAAATCCTAAAGAGGGTAACAAATTTAATTGACCACTTACTGTTCCTGGCACTCAAATTTTACAATCCTTACCTCCCTAGTGATAGAGCAAGCTATTGAAAAGCACTGTGTGAGAGTTAAAGCTGATAAAATTTGGGAAAGTTCTTTCAGATCAGAAGAACTACACTGATTTACATCAAATGACGACTTGTCTGCTGTTGCTATGTTACATTTTTAGGAAATGCTAATTGATTTTGGTGCCTACAGATCCTCAGAGAAAAGTGAGAATTGTTATTGAGTGAATCCCACTGTGACAAGCTTCAATTTCTGGATTTCAGTGCAGGGTGATCCTGGAGAGGATATGAAATCCTCTTTATAGTGTGAAACAACACTAGAGAAATAACACCGCTGCAGCCGAAGAGCAAGTCTGCAGCTTCAGCACTCAGTTTTGGGCTTGACAAAGAAAAGCAAGTGAATTTCATAAAGGGACTCTCTGTTTGCAGCTCCACTTGTTTTGGGTTTTTTTTTTTTTTTGTGGCAGGACTCTTGATCCAACAAGCCACTTACATGTTGTCCCTTTTGAATGTAGCATTTCTCACGCTTCATACTTGCATACTTTGTCCTGTTGGGCTCTTGGGTAAGAGATGGTAGAGAAGAGGACTCTCCATCAGATGGTTTCATCACTTCCAGTTCTTTGTAGGAGAAGCCTTGCTCATTAGCTTATACAAGATGCTCAGTCCTGACAGCTACATTTTCAGTGAGAAGAATCATAATCCCAGTCACTGAACTCTTGTTGCCTTGCTTTTTCTACACAGCAGAAATCCAAGGGAGTGGATTGTGTGCATCAAACTTTGAAATATTGCTCAAGTCCGTCTGGAGAACTAACTCTGTTCTTTATAGCAAAGACCATCTTTAGTTCAAAGAGCAGGTTGAAAATGACCCATAAACATTGTGTGTGACTGCTTCTGCTAATCAGTGTTTTTAGATGGAACATTCTGGTGGAGATGGGAAGAAGTACAGTACAAATGGGGAAATTAATACAGGTAGATGTCATTTGTTTTGTGGATCCAGAAACACAAGAATAAATTGTCTCTGTGAATACAGTGTTGATTTTCTTCTTTGAGGCTAAAAGTGTGTATAGAATTTGCACGTAGACAGTGAGCAAAGCAGCTATAATCTACATGGTAATGTCTCTTGGACTACTTGTGAGATTGCTTTTTCTTATTTTGATGGACTATGCTGTACTCTCTTTGGTTGCTTCACAGTGATTTATTAGTTTATTTATTCATTTCTATTTTAAAGAAATGTATGTTGAATGATAGTGAATGTACTTAATATGTGGACCTACACTTGCATGAGAGACATTAGCATTGGATTTTTTTAAGACTGTTTAGGTTTTGATTCCTTAGGAGAAACGAGCATCAAGAAACCACCAGGCATTGTGCTGGGTTCTAGGAAATGAGGATATGTTTGGTTTCTTCAGAAAACATTCAGGAGATCAGTGTAGAGTAATTGTAGTGTATTCAAACAATACTGGATAAAACAAACAAACTGGGCCTAGGAGTATTTAGTTTCAGACATATATTGCAGGTGTTAACTAAGAAAAACAACTTAATCTTAAGTTATAACCAAAAATGGGAGTGGTTTGTAATAGCTCTCTAGTTTTCTCATTAGTAAGATGTTCAAAAACTTAGCCTAGAGTTACAGAAGGTTGTTCTTCTGTAACTCCTTCTCTGGGACTGCATCCTTAATATTTGAATATTGCTGCATGAGATAAGATGCAGACATGACACATAGTGTGTATTAATCTTGTTAAGTCCTTATGAGAGTCCTAATTGTTCCAGTGATTACTTCCTGTAAGAAGTTGGCTACCCTGGATGCATTAGGGAGAGCACAGTGCTCAATAGAATGAATTGTGTATTCAGATGTACTTTAGCTTGCCCTTTAGCTGCAAAAAGTCTTGTCTGCCTATCAAGTAAGTATGGTGGATGATATCTGGAGGAACAGTTCCAATGCCTGGCGATTAATAGGAGCACTTTCAAGAGGACCTTTTAGTAGAAGACAAGCACATAGGTTACTGAGCAGTCCAGAGAACAATGTACTTTTTGTACTGTTTCTAGTATGTTGAGATCAAATAACTAATTAATAGGAGAACAATTTATAAGGATGATGCAAGTACAAGAGTAAAGTGCTTCTAAATATTAATCAGGTGCATATATTCTCTATGGTTGTAATAAAAGCTTCAAAAGTAGACATGGGAGACTGAAATGCCTTGCAATTGCTAGTAATGCTTTTTAAAATAAATTCTCTTTAAATGAAAAATACTGGTGTAATGTTTTGGTGAGATGGTAGTAATGACTTGTAATGATTCCTAATGTATTTCTGTGCTGTGATGTGAGAGGGAAACTTGGTAATCATGGTGTGGCAGCTCAGTATGCCTGCAGTGCTGCAAAAAGAGCTTGGAGCTAAAGGAGTTATGGCCAGCCATTCTGAGGAGCAGATGCTGTTTAAATGACTGCTACAGCAGGCTGAAGGTCTAACCTAGCTATGAAGTACTGAACTAGGCACAGGAGGACTGAATACTTGCAAGTGCAGGGGTCTGGCTGTGGTACTCAGCTGTTTTACATCAATGAATCAAGGATCTCTTCACTTCTTTAAAGGCTTTCCAAATCTCTACCCAAAAAAATCTTATATGAGACACATAATAAATACAAGACGCATGAAATTACAGCTTTTCTGTAAAGGTGGGAGACACTAATAGGGTCTGTCTTATAGTTTCATAACTATACACCACCCTTAGGAAGAGGATCTTGAGTTTTGACACCCAGAAAATGATCTTACTGAGCTCACTCACACCTCTGATCTCACATGACAACGGTTACCTTCTTGAAGTTAGTCTATTCCATTTCATTGTTCTAACCTTAGGAGCAGTGCTACAGTGTACCCAAGCATGTTTCTGAAATAGGATATGAAAAACAGCTTAAGAAAGAGTCATAGCACAGCAAAGAAACAGTTCCTGTAACATGTGTAACGTATTCCCTTTCTATTCACTAAAGAATTATATCTTTAACTAGTAACTTATGAAACAGTGTAATGCTTCATTAATGAACTATAGGGGGATACGTTTTAATGGTTGATGTTCTCAAAGTGTTATCTGCTGACCTGATTCTTCAGGAGCATGTGTACATGTAGATGAACATGTTATGAATTCTGAGGTGAGTTATTTTGAACAGCCCAGTCTTTTTGAAGTACAAAAGTTTGCTTATATTTAGCACTCAAAACCCTAACATAACTCTGAATCCCCTCCCATGTTGGTTCTAAGTGGTCACTGATGCTTTTAAGACACTAATACAACCCGTAGAAGAATTCTTGACATATGACCAAAACGTATCTTGCTTATTTTGAGAAAGTGGAGTCCACACATGTTCACAGAGTTTGTGAAACAGTTCCTTGGAAGTCTTAGCAATGATTCTAAGTCAGAGTATGACTTGTAGCAGAGACTTCAGCCTTCTTCGTGTTTTGTGAAAGCTTATCTATGTGTTTCTTCTTTCTTTTTAGTTCTTGCATGATCTTCTGGCCTTTATTGATGTTTGAGAGATTGTTGTCAGATTTCAGTGCAAAGATTTGGGTGCAAAACAGCTTTTCTGATGTTAACTAGTGTTAGCAGTTAACTTTTCTGGTGTTAGGAATGCACTTCCTGCCGTTAGATAATCTTTGTATGTTGTTGATTCAGTTGTGTGTAGGAATGTGTTATGCTCAACTTAAAAGGTACTTGCTCCTGGTTTTATGCTATGGTAAAACAGGCATTTTCATGCTCTAGTTTAATGCTTTGTGCTGTTGTTAAATCATACAGACAGGGATTCTGTACCCTGGGGATTCAGTTTTAACTTGTACCCAAGCGAGCAGTAAGAAAGCTCTTGCTCTGCGTAGGAACCTGTAGGCCTGTAAGCTCCACATTTGCTTTTGATTTCAGTGCTTTCATATCTGTTGGATGTAGGTACAAAATGTAACATTACTTTCTGAAATGGCCATCATAGGTTTCTAATTAGACATTTGGATTTTTTTCTCATGTGACAGAGTTTAAATGTTCCATATTAGCAATAATGCTTAAATTGATGAAGTGTAAAACTACTGAAATGGGTAACAGGGAAAGGAAGTGAAAATATTATGAACCATATGCCCTAATTTATGTCGTCTTAGAAATTTTTTTAATGGAATTAAGTATTTTAAATAATTCATTCTACAATTTATTCAATGAAAGGTACAGTAGTAATGGCAGGATGATCTTACTTTTGACAGCGTAAGTAAAATACAACTCCTGTTTTGTTCTGGGGAGGAACATAGAGTCACAGTGTGTTGAGATCCATGTGCACTGTCAAGACCAGATTTTTTAGTCCTTTCTAGAGACATTGGGTCTAACTGGGTAGCTGTGGCAGCAGCTTCTGCTATGTCCTTTGTGACCATAAGGAGAGGCAAATGAGAGGCATGTTCTTCATGTTAGTTCTTAATCCTAGTTTCTTGGGTACTACCCGTTAGGTATTCTTTCCTCCTGTCTCCTTGTCTGGACACAGCACCTCTCTTGACAGATGACACTCCATCCACACTAATCCTCTCCCTCCCTGGATCTGTTTTTGACTCTTCACTCCCAAACTAAACTTCCCAAGTCCTCCAGTATTAGATAGCAGTCACAAATTCTTCTCTGTTGCTTCCTGTGATACAAGACTTCACATCAAAGTCTATTCCTTTTTTCTTTGGTCCGATTCTTACACCTTCTGCATTCAAATCCAGTAGTCTGTTGGGTGCCTTAATGGAAAGACGAACCCTTTGCTGTCACTTCCACTGTTTTGTGTAATTTCAGTCCAGAGCAGTAATTACAGGGATAGGCCATCTTCCAGGATGTTTATAGGCATGTGCATGCATGTCTTAGTTCCTTTTGTAGGCTGCAGGAGTGGTGATAGTGTAGAGGGATTTTGGTATAAAGGAGACATTCCTGGAAAAGCATAAAATCTGTAATTTTTTTACTTTAGGTAGTTTTGGGTATGTTGTTTTTTGTTTGGTTGGGTTTTTTTGGATTAACAAGAAAATAAAATGCATAACATGAAGACCAAATCTTAGTCCTAGTTTCAAAACCTATAAAGCTTTTTGAATGTAAGTTCATAATGATTATTTAACATGATCAAAACACAATATTTTCCTACAATCTAAATATTGGAAGTGATTCAACTCATTCCTCTTCCCTCATGTCCTGAAATTCACTCCAAAGCAAACACACTTGACTTGTAAAATAGTAGCCTGAACTGTTAAAAACCTGGCAAAGTTGAAAGCAATTGAGAGGAGACAGGGTGGGAAGTGCCAGGCACCCTTAATCATAGGTGGTGCTTCCTTCTCTAGGTTTGAGTAGAGAAAATTTAAATACGTAACTTTTTTAAAGTTTTGAGGTTTGGGGTTGTTTGGGTTTTTTTTTGTTTGTTTGTTTGTTTGGTTTTTTTGTTGTTTTTTGTTTTTTTTAAGCAATGTTACTGTTCATAGCAGCAGCAGCATCAATAAATTCCTTAAAGTTTTCAGTGAACTATCTGACCTTGAGGTACTTTTTGTCTGAATGTTTCAGCCAGACAAGCATAGGAAAACCTTCTTTCTTCTATTACCACACGTCTGAATATTTTGAGAGCATGTATTACACCTGATGACTCCTGTAAGGTCATTGGTACCAAGAGTCCTACTAAGTCCAATTGACTGGGGAGAGCAGAATTTAAACTCAGCTGGTGTTTGGGCCTTGGTGAGACGAGCATTTGAAATCTGAAGAGCTAGGAAATTAATTCAGCTTGATGAACTCTTACACTTGGAGAGTGATTGAGAACTGAAGAAGAAATTCAGTCCATGTAAACACAGCACTTGGACAGATTCAGATGCTTTGCCTTTTGTATTTATTTGGCAGTTCTAATGCTACCAAACTACCTTGTGGTGATTAGAGTTTTCATAGTAATTAGAATGTCATTAGCAAGAATATAGTAAATGTGTCTTCTGCAGTGTAATACTGGTATTGACTGTTGACTTCAGGAGCACATAAAAGTACCTCCACCTCTATCTTTTGATTTCAGGAGAATCATTGTATTTTTAATGGCTGCACATGTCTGAAGCATTTTGCCTATGTAAATGAGTTTTGGATGTGGAGCTGGAATTTAGGAGGAGAAATATGAACAAAAATAATATTACTCTTCTTGGGCCCTGACTAGAGAATTCAAGACATGTGAATACAAAGTCAGTGAGTGGAAATGTCATCTTGAAAAACATACAAAATGCAAGGATTATGATAGAAGTGTTATGCACTTTCAGGTATCTGAGTTATAAAGAAAACTTGTAGTTCACGGAATTATATCTATGAGTCTTTTATTATACTAAGGTCGTTCTTTATCTCCTACAGTGCAGTGTAGAATTTCTTTCCCTGGAGGTGTCTGAAGTAAGGCTAGAAAAATCCTACCTGATCTTTAATAATCCTTCACACGCATGGTAATACTTCAGAAATGTTCTGTCATTGTATAATGCACACTTAAATCCTTTCATGTCTGTGCTCCCACCCTCAAAAAAATCCTTTAGTGTTACAGAGAACCAGTGACTGCCTACTTAAAATACCTTGTCCTTGTTGCCAGTTTAGACTCACCTGCTTAGACTGATTTATTGTGGTTTGGTTTGGGTATTTTTTTTTCAGATAGTAAGACTGAAAAATACATTTCTCCCATTATGGTTAACAGATTCAGGAAGCATTTTGCAGATTGGGAAACAATGGACCTCATATAATAAAAACACTGCCTGGGTAATTCATAAGGAAGATAACTTGTATTGTTAAGCTTGCAAGTTTCACTCGTAGGCCAAATATTGCTCTCCTGTGTTTTCCACCATTAAGCAGTAATGTTATTGCATTAGTAAAAAAGCACTGCTACTTTGGCAAAAACACCAAATCAAATAATATATTGTACTGAATTATGAAGAACTGTGATATTTGTTTATAACCCGTCACTTAGTTATTGCTCTCAGTGCTCCGTGTTACAATTTAATCACTGCTCTATCTCTCTTGAGCTCATGCAGGCTGATGTGAGGCAGAGAAGGGACTAAGCAAAATGATTGGCAGTTAATTGTTTCAATCAGTCAAGAAACTTATTTATTTCTTTGAAGATGAGTGTAAAGGAAATGAGAATGGCTGGTTTTTGTAACTTATGTACTGAATAGTCATCAGTTGAACTGTGGAGGTCATACAGATGAGTTAAAATAGTTCTGAGAAAGAAAAAAAACCCCACTAATGTCATCCACACTGCACATAGTCTTTGTGGAGCTTGTGATGTTCAGTGTGTCCTGAAAAGGGAGAACAAAGAATGAGTCTGGAATCCTTTCACTTACAATTTGTCATTGAAAAGAAGCTATATGAAGAACTAAAACACAAGGTGTTGGAAATTCTTCGTTGTCCATCTGGTTGGTATGTACAGCTGCAAAGTATCTAACTGTATTCAGGATGATGATATGGCAGAATGTTTAAACTGAAATACCAGTGGACTAACAACTGAATCCTTTCTCTGTGGAATAGGGCAAGTGGTATGAATATCTGTGAAAATGGATCCTTTTTGGAGTTACAAATTATAACTCAACTAGACAAAAAATAGGAGTAAAGGCATTGGTGGAATAGTATATCTCTGCTTTAAAAATATTCACATGTATGCCTCAGATAGGAATAGACACATTAAAGTTTTCACTACGCACTTCGATGCAATAGAAATAATCTAATTTTACATTTCTCTCCCCTTCCCCCTTTAGCTGAACTTTGCCCTTTCAGTAACAATATTTTTTCTTATAATGATGTTTTTAACATGAAAAAACTCCTTTTTAGATAGCTAAAGCAATATAACAACATGACAGCATTAAATGCTATGTATAAGAGAGAAAATTCAACCAAAGAGATTTGCTAATGGTGTATCATGATTTCTTTTGCCTAATTCTATATTCCATATGAACTCATACAGATAAAAAACAAAGAGGAAGAAAGCAGTCAGTTTTGAATGAAATTAGATCTCTCTCAGACTTTAAACCTCTGGAGCCCACTGAAAATCTGTGCACAACAATCATTGCTTTTACAGCAGGAAAGATACCTTGCCTATCAAGACATTGCTTGAGTGAGGTATTCCCTAGAAAGCCCACTATAACCTAGCCTGCATGTCATGTTCTTTTTTTCTAACCTAAATCCCCAGGTTTTCAAACAATTTCATAAATTGTATGCACTAAACTTTGATGAAAATGTGGTTACATGTAAAAAGAAAAAAAGTAGAACTACTTTAACAGAAGCTTTTGATGCTGACAACAGAGAAACTTTTTGCTGTCTTTTGGAAAACTTCATGGCTGAAACTGTGGCTACAGAGAGAGAAAAGGTGATTTGCCTCTTGGTCAGAGGGAAAACTTACAGGCTTTCCACTAAACACACTCTGGGGAAGTAAAGGTGTCTATGATATGAAATGAGAGAAACAGCCTTTCCTGTCACAGTGGCTGGATGGCAAAGAGAAGCCTCACTTTTTAATGACACCGATTTCTGGATGTTTTATGTGTGTTACATGTGCTGCATCCAGACGAATGGGTGTTTCTTTTGATGACAGCCATTAAGACACAGATTTTGAGAACTGTTTTATCTCTTTCACAGGGAATGTGCAAGATATGGTGATAGATGTATGATCATGATGGTTTTGGAAGATTAAGGAGAAGAGAAACAGTGTGCTGTGGGCAGGAAATGCAGCCACTTCAGCATTCCTTTTCCCTCCTGTCTTTTTTTCTGAGTTAACAGTCCATTCAGTATGAATACAGATCTATTCTTAATGTGTTGAGCTGCATTATTTAGCCCACCACTGCAATCCAAATTGTTATCCCTGGAGATAAGATGGCTAAGTTGATTTAATGGAGCTTTGTTAACCTAGAATTTAATTTATATATCCTCTCGTATCTGTCCATTGTAGGCTCTTTGTGTTTATTAAGTATGATCTTGACAAAAAGACACAAATATACACTAATAGCAGCTATTTAGCTAGCTCCTTAGTGTCTTAGAGAAAGCTGTTGAGGAGATTCTTGTAAGAAGCAGTTAAAACTTGCCATTAAGTCCTGTAGTGTATGTGTTTTGCACTCCATCGATCCTTTAGAAGTGAGACACTGAAGAAGCAGGTCTCTATTATACTTCTTGGCTGTGAGTAATTACCGAGAAATAATGAAAAGAATACCTGAGTGTTTTATTCATAATCTATTTTAGTGGCTGCATTCCTTACTCCTGCATGTTTCGAATACAGTTTGCTAGTAGTTGAATACACAGCCAACCCCTCACTAAAAAGATCTGCAGCAGTTAAAAATACTGTGAGGTGTGCTTGCTGAGAGAGAGATCAAATAATCCCCTGGAAGATGATGGATAAGGATTACATAAAAGAGAGAATCTGCAGTGTTGTTCCTACAGGATCTATTTCCATTTTCTGTGAAATGATTTTCACTATTTAGGTTATTTCACATTTTGTTATCATCTCTTGGATGGAGATCAGGTTTGAGATTTACAGTCTCAAAACAGTTTGAAATAGTTCCTGATGATGTCTGGAATATTTGCAAGGTTTTAGTAGCTGATATGGTGCAGATAAGTGCATTAGACAAATAATAGCATTTATTATCTATATTGCTATTCCATTTGCCAGAACTGTGGATTTGGGCCCTCCTTCCCTTCAGCTTCCCCCAGTGGTGCCAGGCACTGTTTAAAACTGGGGGAAAGAAAAAAGAAGATATTTTAGAATGCTTGGCAGTAGAGACATTAAGGAGTTTTCTGATGGAGAAATGCCAGAATGATGGGACTGTGGTTATCAGTTAGCAGTGTCAAGACTCAAATGTTGGCATGTTCTATCGCTTTCTTTCTCTTTCATTAAATCATGTCATAACAGACATATTCAAGATGAGATTTTAACAAGAAAGAATTGGCTTTGGAGAACTGTGTGGCTCTGCTTTAGCAGCAGCCTGGACATCCCCAGCCCCACTCTGTGAAGATGTTTGTTTGGTAGAAAAGTGTGGTGCTGTAGCTAGAGAGGGTCAGAAATAGGCCGAGTACAAGATATTACCAGTTTAATAATATTATGTGTGATAAAAATGGCAATCCCAGTATTGTTTCTCCCACTTCAAGAGAGATATGATGAAAGAGGCTATTAAAATGTTTTTTTCAATAGTGTTTTGGGTGGATTATGAGTGAGGCAAGACTGAAATTTACAGACAAGAAGCTGTAGTAATGGACTTGTGAGGCAACAGCTCACAGACAGGCTGTATAGCTTTTAAACTAACTTGTGGATCAAGATGTTCATAACATTGTACTGAACTTGGTCACTCATCACTGTCTCTAAAGAGAGAGGGCAAAAGGATTTCATGACTACTAGAACCTCTTAGCTTTCCATCTTCAAGCAGTTCATTCAGTAGACCTTTTCAAGGTTGAATTTTGCACAATGCCTGATCTGTTGCAGCTGCATGTAAACTCTGGCTACCAAGGGATGCGCCCATCTCACATTACTGGAGTAAGACTGTGGACAATAAGTCTTTCTGTAACAGATTTTTGAAGGATCAGGCTTCTGTTTGCAGGATTTGTTGGTGTATTTCTTAATAGAAAAAGAAGGAATTCTGTATTACTTGTAAAATGTTGAGCGTTTAATGCTTTCTGCTTGATAAGTTTTCTTGTTTGTACTTGTTTTCTCCTAAATATCTATTCCTTCCTAAATCATTCTGTCTCTTCAGAGCAATCTTCATTTAAATGTGAGGATAGGTTTGCATCATTAGCAGTATATTGTCTCGAAGTTGAGATTTGCATTAAGGAAAATAGGATTGTTGTGATGTCAGGACAGAAGGTGGTCTTGCCCATATTGCTGTGTTTGTCCATAATTGATGTGTTTCTTTCCTATTAGTTTCAAAGGATTTCTTCCTACTCAGGAGTTAAATGGACCCATTCAGTGTTTACATTTATGCAAATTAACTTTGTGTCATGGGTTGCAACATTAAAAAAAATGGTGCCAGATATTTTACATGCCTTTGAGTATTAAAGTGATTACAATTACCTACATAAAAGGAGTTGCTTTATTAATTAATTAACTCAGAGAAAAAAGGCTAGTGACCCTCTGAAGGCATATCAATAACTGAAAGATTAATTATGCAAATGAGAAGCGTCTTTACTGTTCATTATTCATAGTTTAACATGAAAATTGCCTTTTAAAATAATGCTTCATTCATATATTTCAATAAATGTCTAATCTGCTTGGGCTGTCACTTGGATCTTGGTTTTGAGACAAAAGCCTCTGCATTGACATTGATAGAGACAGACCACTCATTCCCTATGGGACTTCTTTCAGGTCACCTGTGCCCAGGTCCTAATTGCTGGCCTGGTATTTTTTTGAAGGGTTGCTCTCTGAAGTAGTAATCCCTTTTGTGAATGAGTTCTTGCAAAATTTGTGTTGAGACAGACAGAGTTACTACATTGTGTAGGTAGGGAATGAAAGAAACAGCAAAATATTTTAAGAGCTTTAGTGAGTTTTGTGTGGTTTCAGAGAGGAAGTGCTAGCTGAGCTACAGAACTGGACCAGCTTCAGGTCCTGTTTGAGGCTGCTGAGCTGTGGGACAGACTTTTTCTTTATTGAGTCAGTGGAGGCATTACCAAGGCAAGTAAATACCACAAGGAAAACAAAGTTAGACCATTTATTTGATTACTCTGAACCTATGCATTAATTTTTGACATTTAGAAAATGTGACTATATGCTGCCTGTAAAGCACTGCAGGAGATTTCATAAAAGTTGTGAGAATGCTTTCCTTTAGAAGAGCTTTGCCTTTTTATTTTCTGAAGTTTCAGAGTCCATTTGCAAATTCTGATAAACAGTTCCTTGGTTTTATTCCTTTTCTTATCCCTAAAGATAACAGTGAAAGGTTTCCAGGGCTATTTCTTAGTCAAATGTCTGTATATATACCTACAAGGGGAGAGAGAGGAAGAGCTGTTGTCTTCTTTATCAGCTGAAGGGCAGTGCTGCAAATAGTCTTGTTTCAGTTTTGAGTATGCAGAGAAAAAGTAGTAGCTATGCAGCCCCAGAAAATTCTTTTACCCTGCACTCTCTGAAGAGTAGCTGCTTGTAAGATGTTAAGATTTCCTTGTTTATTTCCCTAGAACTTGCCATGCCAATTGCAGATAGGGCTGCTGAAGAACTATGTCTCACCCCTCTCCTTGTAGCATGATGAATTGTGGAAGTCCTGATTGAAAATTCTAATCACAGCCTTGCAGTCCTTCAGATCACAACCCTTGACAGTTGATTCACTCCTTTTCACGCCTGCTGCCTCTGACTACTTCTGGTGCCTCTTATGCATGAGTCTATCATTAGCACACAAAGCATGATGAATTGGTTGGGGTACCTCTATCCTTAGAACCTGGGAAATGCTTCTTTTTTCAGAATCAAAGAACCTGTGTGTGACATCATCATGAATGAGAGAAGAAAGTAATACAGTATTGGATGTGCCTGTTTGCTGCCACTGTTTAGAGAGAAAATGATGCAATATGAGGAATGTAAGTATATGGCCTGTTTGTTTGGGGTTTTCACTCCTCACTGTGAACAAGGCAGAAAATCATGGCTCTTAGACATTGCCTAAGCTGACTCTGGCAAATGCCTAGAAGTTCTAATTCTTTTTGGAAATTAAAACTTTAAACACTTCCAAAATTTCTACTTAAATATCAGCCTGTTTATGAAATCTTTTAACTTTCAGTTTAATCTGATGGCCAAAAAGGATTAAGAATATCTGGGTTTGGTATCAAGTATGGATGTGGTTCACTTTTGTGGATCCTCTTCCATAGAAAACTTTTCAGCAGGAAACTTTTGCAACTCTTTGCATCTTGCAAATGCTCTTATTCATCTGTGTGACTTGGCATTTAATGTTTCAGTGAACAAGACAGTTAAGTTTTGGCTCCAGTGAAAGATTGATAGGAGCAATTTTCCAATGTGGTGTCAAAACAAAGTGAAAATATGTCATGTTCAAATACAGAGCTCTGATGCGTCATGTGGTCTTGTAATAAATGAAATAACACTACAAACTTGACAGATTTGCAAGAAAATGTTTTTAAATTTATGATGATTAATTTTCAAGATGAACTGCAGTAAAAAAAAAGTCTTAATAGATACTTAAAGAAGTTAAGGGAAGTGGTTTTCTGATATGAAAGCAAGCAGGTAATGATAAGGCTGCCTTCACTCTTTTGTCATGCTTTCTAAGTTTTGTGCAGTGAGTAAATTGATATTCTTGCTGCTGCAGCTGCCTCTAACAGCTACTCATGCAAGTGTAACGTCTCGTAGAAATTCCCCTTCTTGGATTTGTACTATTGCTTTATATTGATTGTCTCAGAAACAGGAGTAATGCAAAGCAGAGCTGAAGGTTTTCTACCAAGACTGGTGATTCTGTCCAAGCCATCAAAATAAAACAGCACTGAATCTAGAGAGAAAACCGAAGCAGCTCTGCAGTTCCTTGAAAGAAAACGAAACTCAACATCTTCATTCATCTTGAGCATTTTCCATGAAAAAGATATCTTTGTTTTGCATTAGGACGGTTAAATGCAAAGAATATTGCTTGATAGGTTATAAACTGATTTATTTTAACATTGTTAGGTAGTATTGGGCTGAAAACATGCCTTGATGCCATTTATACTTAGGAAGAAGTCAGCCATACATGCCAAGTGCTTAAGTTTTATTTGTATTGATTTAGGTTTATTCCTAACGGTAGGGTTCCTTGCTTCACTTCTTTCTATTTCATTGTGTTTGCACAGATGCCTTGGCAATCAACAGGTGGATAATAGCTTTGTGCACCCATTAGTGCTATGTAGTTGCTGGCAAACATGATTTAATAGAGCAAATGAAGGGACTATACACTGGGACAGCTCCCGGATCCTGTGTAAATTGGTATAGCTCTGTTGCCCCAGAGTAGCTGTTTTGAAGTTGTTTGTTCTGTGCTGTTACAGATCAGAAACTATTTTAAACTGAGTGACAATTTGCATTTTAACTCTTTGATAGCATTTAACTGACACTTGCTTTTTGAGTTACAAATTACCAATTGAAGACTGTCTTAAGTAGATACAGTCTTTTATACATATATATGTATGTCTGTGTATATATACATATAAACACACACCTATATACGTGTATAAATGCTTCTTATTTTCCAGTATCCATTATGTTGATTTGTGTTTCTGTATATTAAGATCTTAAGTGCTGAGATTGAATGCAGGGTCTAGTGCCAGGACAAGGGGTAATGCAATGAAGCTAGAACACAAAAAGTTCCATTTAAACATAAGGAAAAACTCTTTCACTGTTGAAGTGAGGGAGCACTGGCACAGGCTGCCCAGGGAGGATGCAGAGGCTCCTTCACAGGAGATCTTCAGAATCCACCTGGACATGTTCCTGTGTGACTTGACCTAGGTGGGACCTGCTTTGGCAGGGGGTTTGGACTAGGTGATCTCTAAAGGTCCCTTCCAACCCTACCATTCTGTGATCCTATGATTTTTTTGATAGGTAGTTCAATATCCTGGGTTCCTTTTAAACTTGGATCTTGGCAAGTGAAGGCAGACTGATCCAAGAGATATTGTCAGATTGCATGTGAAGTCAAGATTTGTATTTCCCCAACAAAAAAGTGGATTTCTATCTAGCTTGTTTTACAGTCCAATACCACTCTTTATTAAATATTAAAAATGTGATCTGTAATAAAAATGAGAGAAAAGTATTGATATGTTCATCTTTTAAGCAATAATCAGTGTGGCTTGTCTTCAATGGTCTAGGCTTCCATTTTAACATCTAGTGACAAAGTGGAAAGACTGTACAAACATATGGTACTTTAATTAATGGGGCAATATTAAGCTTTGAAAGTCCTCTAGAGCTTTTTGTCTCTGTTGGAGCATTCTCTGTGCTGTGAATCTTCCCTAATAGTTAAAACAAATGAACTAAAAAAAAGCCTTTGGGCTATTTTGTTGCACTGTGTTGTTGGGGGAAAAAATTAATCCTCTGCCATTTTGCATTTGCTGTCTGTGAATCAAACTGTGAAAGGTAATTTAAAAACTTTCACACTTGGCTTGAATGAGGACTGCCAGTGCTTGGAGAATGTTAAATTGAACACAATTAGCTCAAAGTTAGCTAGCTTAGCTATACTCATCAGCCTCAAAGAGCCCAGGCTTAATGAGTGTTCTGATAAACTAACACAGAGGTTACAGAAAAGAATTTAAAGGACATTAAGTTCCTGCTAAAAACTTACCCCATATAAAACAGATCTCTGAAACCAAAACAGTCTGTGCAGCAAGGGAGAGGGAACCCTGTGGAAGGCAGATGAAACAAACGATACATTTCCTTAAGACATAAGTAATGTAAGTATTTTTAAGTGTAATACATTGTATTAGCAAGAAATTACTACTTATGGTCTCTGAAGTAGTTGAGTGTCATAGATATTTAAAGGAGGGAGCTGGTGCAGCTACAGTAGAGCAAAGTCCAAAATGCTTAAAAGAATGATGGCTGTACTGGTGCTAGTGTTTGTTTGGAGAAGTCATGTGGTTTTGAAGTTATTCTTTAAATTTTATATGTTCATCAGGTGCTACATCAACCTATACCAGGGACATGAGGTTCAAACTCAATCAATTAAGTGAAATTCCATACTTGGTGTGTAAGTTGAGAGTAGCTTTCAGAGTGGATGTGAGCAGATCTCTCATACTGCAGATGTGACAACCACTGATTTTCCTGATAGTGAATTAAAGAGTGTGTAAACCAGCATTTTACATGTCATCTATTCTCATGTGAGCAACATGAATTGTGTACACAACAGCAACATTTTTAGTTAATAAGCCTAGTCATAAGCACTATTTGCATGTAGCATATTTTCAGGGGGTAGCATCCAGTCAGAAACTTCCATTAATTCTTTTTGCATGAATCTTTTGTGCATGAGTGCATACATTGATGTGTGGATTTGTATACATGTGTATGCTATTAGTGTATGAAGTGTTAAAGCATATATAGTAATTCAAAAAGAACCCCTGAAGAAGTTTCATTATGCATGTAAATATATTCAGCAGAAGACTTAAAATATCTCTTTAATGAAAAAAAAAAGAGGAAAAATTGTGCCATTTGACATGAGGAATCTATTTTGAACTATAGTATATGCACAATCTGTTTTCTGCCTTTCCTTTCTTGAAATTGTTGCCTAAAATATTGTGGTGGCAGGCAAAGGCTTTGCTTTAAGCTTAATTTTAAATTTAATTTGCCTGAATGCTGTTAGGGTATCTTTAAATAGACAGTAAAATTGGAACTTGGCAATATCTGGCACTCACTTTCTACAGAGATGGCATTCAGGATACAACTTTGGACTCCTAAGTAAAATAAGGAGAAACCACACATGTTGAAAGTATTTTAAAATCATCATTAAGACTACAGAAATGTGATTTCTGCCTTGATTTGGTTAGTTACGTGGGCAGCAGCGGGGGAGGGTTTGTAACAGTCATATAGATGTAAAGCCGTGAATGAACTTTTCCAATCTGTTAATCCAAATGTTCTTTGATGGATAAAAATAGAATCAAATTGCTTCACATGAAAAAAAAAAATCTGGGCATTACTTACCAAGCTACACACAGAATTATTCTTACAATAATGTTCTGAATGTTCTTGTAGTTTGGTTTTCAGTAGACTGACAGGGGGTTACTTTGCTGCTAAACAGCTAAGGATCCCCACCTGTGTGTGCTTATGGTCTGGTGACATCAAGTGTTCTTCAGTTAGACTTCAGGCCTGATAGGAATGCTAAGGAAGAAATATCTGCTGAAGAAATACAGGCTTTGAGGAGGTGTTCAACCTTTTACTACATTTGTTATCCATATAACTTCCTCTTACACTGCAGCCAACTTTGTGAAGATCACTGCAGATCTGCCTGGGTTATTCTCCTCATGATGTTTCTGAGCCCTTGGGTTCCTATGAGGAGATTTCTCTGGCCTCGTGGCGCTAGCTCTAGCGTGGGCTCAGTCCCTGTGGTTGGACTCAGAGGGCAGGATTGATCTGCTCTTCTTGGAGCTGTAGCATTACAACAGAGCAAAGCATAAATCACAACGGGTTATCTCTGCTGTAAGTCTCAAGGCATATGTTCTTTCAAAGTCATCAATCTGGAGAAAATAAAAGGAAAATAAAACCCTGTCCAGACCATAGATATGTCTTCTCATTTTTGAACCAGAGGCTGTATTGCAGGTGTTCTGAACTTGCCCTCATGATCCCTCTATTGTCATCTTGGGCAATTACAAGATTTTTGAGCTAGTCTCCTTACAGGAAACTAAGCTTGCAAACAGGCCTGCCATCTTCAGCCAGGCTGCTGCTTCTTGTGTCCTGGCCCTGAATGTACACGGCACTAGAGCTGTATTCCCAGTTGATTAGTTTGGTCAAGTCAGCCCTGTTGCTGACTTTCCAGAGCAGGTGGAACTAGTGCCCCACCATCCTGATTTCTAATTGTTGCTGTGAAACCAACTGGTTCAGGAGTGTCTGCAATACTCCGTTGTGCTTTGGAGGTGGTAGTAGAGAAAGTACCACCAGTTTGTGGTGTAAGGGAACCAAGAGGGTGAGAGAGAAGCTTTTTTCTTGCCTGAATTTCCTAAGGTAAGGATTTGACTACTGTGTCTTTGTGTAGTTAGTTGGTTTGTTTTATTTAATTAGTGTATTGCTTATAATCATAGAAGCCCTCTGTGAGCGTTCAGGACTCAAGACTCTGTTTTGTCTTTCCAAGCACTTTTTGATACTGCTTTGTCAGAAGATGACCTGAAAGTCACAGTTACAACTGCACCTTCTGTTTTCTTTCCAATCCTTCTCTGCTAAAGTCTCATTTGAGAGATAATCACTTCTGTCAAACTCTTATCACGTATTGCTGAAGTAACTTTTGCAGGAGCAGGTGCTGAAAGAATGCAGCTTGCAAGATGAATTCAAGAAGACACTGCAATATGGCTGTGGTACACCTGTGTTGCCTCTTTTTCCTGTGTGTTACTACACACATGCATACAAATGTAAATTACAATTACAGAGCCAAGCACATCAGTAAAGAAATGCTAAATTTAACATTGACCAGATGAAGGTAATTGAATGCAAGGATGTGTGTGCAGTCACATCGAGACTTTATCTTTCCACATAAAGTCTTCATGCAAAAGATCTGTGTTGGAGGATTGAAGTCAGGATTGCAGGAGAAAGGTGGCCACTGTCTGTAAGAAACTTGGTTGCTTGGTGAGTCAAGAGGAGGAAGGGAAGATCTCATGCATCAGGGCAGCTAGAGATTTGAACTGTATCTATCATTGCTTTTGCTATATGGCATGCAAAACATCAGCTCCAGTAGTTACACTTTGGTTTGGTAAAGTTATAAGGAGCTGAAAAAGAAGAGTTAATAATGACAAATGCCAGACAGCTTTAACAACACATGGGTACCAAACACCATTGTAATTCTACCAAAATACATTGTCAGTAACCAAAGTAGCAAAATCTCTACAAAATGATCAAAAACCTAATCAAGTTGTGTAAGGAGAACGTTGGTTTTGGCTCAAAATGGATTGTTGTATTTTAAGCTACTCTAATGTGCAATTCTTTGAATAGATTAACTGAGTTAATGCATTAAATGTCGTGATTTGTAGCTGCTATGTAGCTACATGTGGCTTCTCTGTACCTGTGCACGAGAAGTATGAAGTGTTTTCTGTGACTGTGGTAGGAGAGAAATCCAGAAAGCTCTTATAAGCATAGTTTCCAGAAGCAGCAATATTTTTAGACAATGAACCAAACTTTTCTTTGCTGATCTGATATCATATCATCAGTATTTGTTGGTTTTGGGTTGTTTTTATTTAATTGACTTTATTGCTAGGCACTGTGCTGTACTGTTACTATTACCAATGTAATAGTAATCTTGTCCTTCCTGCTGTGTTTTTGGAATAAGTGTATCTGAAGATGGAACCCAGCAAAAAATTCCACTATGTTCTTATTAAAACTGAAGAACGTGATATATCTCAGGCTTTTTAAGATCTATGCAGGATGAGGAATTTGCTGCAGATGATACTGTGGAAAGGCTTTGCAAGATGAGGGCAATCAAGTAGGGATAGTTAGAGTTACTATTTAAATATGCAGAAAGCAAAAAGCTTATCTGGAAAAGCAGAGTGAAGTTATAACAGCGTAAGACTAATGTAAGAATGATTTGCAAGCAATAAAATCACATCTCCCTGACTTTGTAAGTACAAAATAATAAGCAATATTTAATAATGGAGACTGTAATAGTCTGGGTTATAAACCCAGTCATATGTGATTTTTACCATTAGATCTTACCTGGAGGGGATAGATTGGTTCAACACTGATAGGGCTGAGCTATGTGAGGATTACAGGTATTTGGAATGTGTGTGCAGTAAGAATTGAGAGTAATTGCTCAAGATAATCTCCTAGCAGTTAACTCAGAAAAATGATATGAAATTGGTGGGATCTCTGTTCCTGGGTCTTGCTTCTTCCTCCGAATCAGTCTGAATGTATGAAGGAAGGAGATGTGACTTATTGCTGGTATGATTTAAAATGGTTTAATGAAGAACAGGAGAATGTGCTGTTAAGAACAAATCCTCCTTGGCAGAGAAATGGGTAGGATGGTCTTCAAGTTCTTAATCATCTCTGATTTTTTTAGTTCTGTCATTATTTTTATTAATTAACTTGAGTGGGTAACACAAACATCACACTTCTTCCAAAACTCATATTATTGCTGCCTGCTATTTAGACTGTGGAACTCAAAAAAAGCCCAAAACAAACCAAAATGTTAAAGCGACACAGACAATAACCTCATTGAATGGTTTTTTATCTGAATGGCTTTAATTGGACACCGTCTATAGTCTCACCTTTCTGTACTGAGAGCCTGGCTGAATTCTCAAGCTGGGCAAGGCCAGGCCTGCCTAATGTAGGGCATTCTGAGGAAGCTCCCAAGGAGCTGCTGGAAGAACTAATTTGGGAGCTGCTTTTCTTCCCTGGGGCTGAGCTAGAGGGCAAGTGCCAAGAGTGGCCTGCTCAAAGGAGAAATAGAGCCAAGAGCCTGACCACTGGTAGTCATTGTAGTTCCTATGGCCATTTCATAAGAGCATAGCTGCTTAACCCAATGGTCCTGGCTACTTTCCAAGTGGAGTAATTAAATTCTGCATTCTTAAATTCCCTCTCATTTTAATTGGATTAGGTACTCTTCACCTTTTTGGCTGGCTAAACAACCATTTCTCATTATAGCAGAGTCTCTATTTCAGAGTAGGTCATGTTTTCCCTGAATATAATGTACATTGTTTTAAGTGTGCCAGGTGATTCAGCAGAGCAGTGTACAAAGTAGATCGACATTTTACTTACATTTTTAATTTATTTTCTTTACTGTAATGAAGTGCACTTATTTGATGCTTGATTTTGTTTGTTCTCTCAACTCAAAGACCTTTTTCAGCCTTTATAAACTGTCTTTGATTGTACAAATATCTTAGATCTTTGTTATATCCAGGAAACCCTCTGTTTCCCTGTGAGTGCAACTGTCATCTCATTTGTGTAAGGAGTGAAATCTAGGGCATCGCTGGAAGTTTAGTCATCAGTGTGTGTTCAGATGCTCACCTGCTAATTGAGATTGCTTTGCAGAAGCAAACTTGTAAACAAGGGAGTCTGTGCTACATCTCTAAAATGTGGCTTGGTTTCTAGTGTGACAGTAACTTCTCTTTGTGTACTGAAGCCTAAATAATTGATTTTTCAGTGTGTGCCATTGCACAGCACTTTAAAACTCAGGCTGTATTGTCAATACATACTGTAATTCTGCAGAAATGTTAAGTAATGAATAGGGATATCCAAAAGTCATATGAAATAGTGAGAGTGAATACATGGTTTAAATCTGAGAATTCTACAAGTTAGAAGTGCCCAAGAGAGCTGATCAGTCTTTAAGCACCACTTCCTCCGAGCCCAGGATCAGTGTGTCCCAATATGCAAGAAAGGAGGAAAAGGAGGTAGGAGGCTTCCAAGGATGAGCAAGGATCTGCTGGGACAACTCAAGCAGAAAGCAGCCATCTATGAGAGGTGGAAACAGGGGCTGACTTCTTGTGAAGAGTATAGGAACATTGCCAGGGCATGCAGGGGTGCAACTAGGAAGGCTAGAGCCCTTCTAGAATTAAATTTAGCCAGGGAAGTTAAGGACAGTAATAAGGCATTTTTCAAGTACATCAGCAGCAGAAGGATGACAAGGGGGAATGTGGGCCCTCTGCTGAACACAAAGGGTGCCCTGGTGATTGAGGATGCAGAGAAGGCTGAACTATTGAATGCCTTCTTTGCTTCAGTCTTTACAGCCACGGCCGGCCCTCAGGAAGCCCAGTCCAGCAAGGATAATAGGATGGCCAGGACAGCAGAGGATTTGCCCTTGGTGGATGAGGAAGAGGTTAAAGACTTATTGAGAGGACTGTCTGATTCCCCAGAAGGCTGTGCTGCCATTCAGCAGGATCTCAACTGGCTTGAGAGTTAGGCAGAGAGGAACCTCATGATATTCAACAAGGACAAGCGCAGAGTCCTGCACCTTGGGAGGAACAACCCCATGCACCAGTACAGGCTGAGGACTGACCTGCTGGAGAGCAGCTCTGCAGAGAGAGACCTGAGTGTCCTGATTGATAATAAACTGAACATGAGCCAGCTATGTGCCCTCGTGGCCAAGGCAGCCAATGGCATCCTGGGATGCATCAAGAAGAGTATGGGCAGCAGGTCAAGGGAGGTTCTTCTCCCCCTCTACTGTGTCCTGGTGAGGCCTCATCTGGAGTCCTGTGTCCAGTTCTGGGCTCCTCAGCTCAAAAAGGACAGAGAACTGCTGGAGAGAGTCCAGCACAGGGTCACCGAGATGATCAGGGGACTGGAACATCTTTCATACGAGGAAAGGCTGTGGGAACTGGGGCTGTTTAGTCTGGAGGAGACTGAGGGGATATGTTATTAACATTTACAAATATCTGGTATATTTGGTAGGTTTTTTCCATTGTATCTAGCAAGAGGACAAGGGGTAATGGGATGAAGCTGGAACACAAAAAGTTCCACTTAAATATAAAAAAAACCTGTTTCACTGTGAGGGTGAGGGAGCAGTGGAACAGGCTGCCCAGGAAGGGTGTGGAGGCTCCTTCCTTGGAGGTTTTGGACATGTTCCTATGCGACCTGATCTAGGTTGACCTGCTTCTGCAGGGGAGTTGGACTAGATGATCTCTAAAGGTCCCTTCCAACCCCTACCATTCTATGATTCTAAGTTAGTTTGTGGACACTACATATCTTTGATATGGATAAAATTCAGATTAGTTCATTTAATGGTTCATCTGACCCTAATGATACCTATATTTAGAACTTTTGAGCACCACTGGGCTGTAATCAGAATATGTTTTGCCCTACATAAAATGGAATTATGTTAGTCAACTCACATTAGACAAGTCTGAATTCTGTGTCTGGTTGGATTTGGTTGCACTCTGCTGATGACAGAGCTCCTTTTGGCTTTTTGTTTGACCTGGATATATGCATCTTTCTTAGTGCTGTCAGTCTTCTCTTATGTTTCTAAATGTACTCATGTTACTGAAAATCCAAGATCCATAACTCTTTATTAAATTATAGAGTACATTTCTTGTACCAGTAATATTTACCTTTGAGTGTTAGGACGTATTTTTTCCTAGAAAAATAACCTGGTTCAGGATTTTATGGGAGTTTCTTACTCTAACCTCTCTGAATACTCTTGAAAGAAAACAAAAAGGAAGAATACAAGATGCAAGTAGTAATAAATACATCTTTTTTTTTTTTCTGGGGTTTTTTGTTTTTTTTTTTTTAAATAAGGAGCATCTTTCTTGTAAATATTTGCACAGAATTATTTTAAAAAAAGGAAGATCCCACCTGTGTTAGGGACTATAAATGTGCTTTCTGCAGCATTCTGTCCCCTTTCTCTGCATTAACTCTAGAGGACTGCTCTAAACTGACATAAAGCCTTTTCCTTGTGGACTTGATTTTGTTGGTATGCAAAGAGGGAGGGTAAAAGCAGCATCCTGTCTTTCATCCTCTGGATGAGGATTAATCATGATCACAGCTGCAGAATAATGCAGATCTTAGCTACTGGGGTTGGAGAGGGGGAAGGGCCAGGCAGGAGGGAGAGCAAAGGACATAGACCGTCTTTACTTCCACATGCCTTTCCTGCCCTCAGAGGCACCTCGTCTAATGGAGGAGTTGCAAAAAGCAGATTCTCAGAAATTGTTTTCCTTCCGTTGACTTAGCAGATCCTTGTATATTTCAATTTATGCTTGCTGTCTGCCAGAGGCATTCCTTGACTTCATCTGCACTGTCCCTTACTCCAGGATACAGCACACTACTGTCTTCACTATATGAGAGCAGTTCATATTAAATAAAGGCACAGATTTGCTGTTGCCCCAGATTACTCTGTTTTTATTTGCTTACTTTTTTACTAGTTGATTTTCATGTGTCATTATTTTTTCTTTAATCATCAGCAATGCATTTAATTTACCACTCAGACAGTTTTTGCATAGCTTACTTGTTTTCTTGATGATGCGTTAGGCAATGGATGCCGAAATGCTCCTGGCTCAAAGATACACAGATTTAGACCAGTGACTTTTACTGTGTCTCTGTAGATAGCCCCTAAATGCCTTGCAGGCCAACTGCTTTTGAAATAGATAAAAGTGTGCTAATTCCTTCAAGGTAAATCAGAGGGATTATGACATCTAGGAAGAAGAAACTGCCAGACAGCTCACAAGCAATATAACTAGGACTGACCCAATAGCATCTCTAAAGCTTCCAGTAAAATTGCCCGAGGAGTCTGCCAAGAAGCCAGATGCTGCTGCTGGAAAAATACCTTCTGTAGCTTGGCATTTGTCCTGTAATTGCTTCCAAGAGAGAATAAACTGTAGCATGACAGTAGAAGGTGAATGATTCCTCACTGCATGCTACATCGGTGATTTGAAAAAAATCTTTAGAAAATAAGCATGGTTTTGTGGTGTGTTAGCACTTGTGCAGGCCTGTATACTCATTTAACTGCTTAACAGTTCCACATCTGAATAAGCAAAACCATATTATTTCTTTTCATAGCACTTTAGCCTGGCATTGTCTTGACTTTTTTTCCTTTCCCAGGGTCTCTAACCTGGTTGCTTAGGCTTTGATTCTGTCAGTGCGTGATATGATCATGTAACTTCTCCAGTTGCACGGTGATAGCAGAGTAGAGACCAGTGTGTTTTCCTGTGTGGATGCATCTCTCTGTATGGAGCTGTAATACAAAAAATAACACCTGGTCCACACAGTTTCAAGGGTTAGATTGTTGGGTATTTGTTTTCCCCCTAGAGTATATTTTCTAGGTTTGGGAAGAGTGCTGCCTTTTATTATTTAGATACAATGCTGAATCTTACCCATGAACAGAAACTGTGTAGAGCCTGACTTCTTGGTAGACCTGTTTCTTCCTTTTTAAAGTGGCTAACATTCTTACATAGCAGAGGCAGTGGTGAAGCAGTGTACAACGTAATCAGATGTGAGGTACCATATTTACAAATGAGATGAGAACAGATAAGTGAATTCAAGAAAATTATTTGTGGCTTCTCCAGTAAAATCTAGCAGCCATTCTCAAATACTTCTGGGTGGTGATATTGAGAAGTTTGCCTGCTGTTCATCTTAGCACTCCTGTGGAATTACCTTCACAAGTGACATCGCTGGTTTGAAGACCGGAGTGTTTAAATGGAATTGTCAAAAGTATTTCTGTAGCTAAAGCTCTTTTACCTGAATATTTAAAGTATTGATATTTTTGGACTGTGGAAAAACAACGTGAAAATAATTTTTGCTTTCATTTGTAAATCCATACTTACAGTCCCAGGAAGCTGTTTGCTTTTACCCTTTTGCTCAGCTAGTCAATGAACTTTGGTAGATGTCTGCTGGTTGGGTTTAGTGTAATAAATCAAAAGTCTGTTTACAGCCTGGTGAAGTCCTCTGATTAGTTTTCCTAATACTTAACTGTCAGGGAACAAGGGCTTAGTGTTGAAGAATGGCAGTGAATAAAGATCCTGGCACAGAGTTTGTTGTTGTTGTTGACATTAGGAAAGTTTGCTTTGCTCTGGTGTCAGGAAGCATTCAGAATATTGAAGGGCACGATGTATAGGTTAATCCTTGTGACTCTGCAAATCTCAAAGGGACCTGAAAAAGTTAGTTCCAAATTCAGATCTGTTCAGAAGACCAGGATAAAAGCATCATTTCAAGTTCTACTTTGGGTTTCAAAGTATATCTTAAGTTGGATCTTGTGTAGGTGTTGTGCTATATTTAATTTAAAGTGAATGAGAGGGTGAGTCCCAGTTCAGTCTCACTTGCAGTACTAAGAAAGTCATTTTGAAATTAAAAATAAAAGAGCTGAATTAAGATATTTCTATAAAGGACAGGACATAAATAAGTTGCCTTCAACTTAACATTCCACTTAAAAACATACTGAGCTGTCCAGGACGTGGCACACTTAATTCAGTAACCTTTTCTTCCAGTTAGAAGGCATAGATTCTGATTGTGAGGGATCTGCATTTATATATAAAGCATGGTGTCTCTGACATTGCTTTTATCTTCTCCCTGGTGATGCTCCTGACTGCACACTTCTCTCTTTCCGTCAGCATGATGATTGCACCTCTGCGCTTTAGTAATCATTTAACAGCTCTAATTACAGAATACTGTGATCCCAACTGTGTACTTTGTCCTTTTTCCCTTCCCAGTCTTCACTCTGTTTCTTTGGTGCTGAGAGGATCGCATAAGAGCCGTTCTTCTGCTTTGCACAAATAAATTCCAAAGGCCCTGCTTTGGTAACGTACAGATTTGCATTTTCTCGTGGCTTTAGAGTTAATGACATTGAATTGTAGACATATAGGGGTTGGTTGGTCTGGTGTTGTTTACATCAGTCACGCCGGCATAACTTCACTGACACTAATGCAGATACACCAGCATAAAATTGGTGTAACTCCAACTCCATTAAAATCAATGGAGTTACGCCAATATAAGTCAAATGTAACGCTATTGATTTTGTGCTGGTGTGACTTTATTGACTTTAATGGAGGTAAGGCAGTTTTCTGCCTGGTGGAACTCGGATCACAGGCAGCCTGTGCCTGCGCATTATTTGTGGCAGCTGTGAGTTTTGTTTCTTGTTTGTTCTTACACAGCTTTATCTGAAATCCTTTTTCCTTTTCTGCTTGAGGGTCAGCAATGTAGTAAACTGGGTACAGGAAAGTCTTGGCATAACACAATTCATATAGGAAAAGCATTTTAGGTAATTCAGCTTCACTGTGAGCACAGGGAATCTCTCATCTGCATGTCTTCCTGTGTTACCTGGGAACACAGCAGCTCTCAGCGTCAGAGGAATGATGTGAAGTTCTTAAGCCTGTTCCGTTCAATGTTAGTGCTCTCTTTTTACCTATGAAAGCTCACAAATAACACTGAATGCAGTTTTGCATCTCAGAGTAGAAAACTGTTCAAAGGAAGAATGTGGGTTGTATCTATACCCCTAACACACAGGGGTTTGGTTACTCATTTGAAGCTCCTGAGGGTACAGTTGCATTCCCTGAAATGCAGTCAGAGAAGACGCAAACAGGAGCCTGTGTATCACTTCCTTCCTGGGGTCTGGTGGGAGCGTGCTGGCAAGTCTGTTTGTTTCTAGGCTTTTCCAGGACTGGTTGCATTCAAGGCTGCACTTGTCCAGCAGACTTGCATGCTTTGTTATGGAACTAAAGGCTTACAGTGCTTTCATGACTGTTTTTCTTAATTTTCATTTATTCCATTTTTATTTTCAACCTTAAATTTTCTGAAGCAATAAATCTGGGGATTGATTCTGTCCCTTCTAGTTGTGCAAGACTCGTGAAAGAATGCCTATTCACCTTGTGTGTTGATGCTTCCAGGTATATACCTAGCTCAGAGAAGAGGTAGATATTAGCAAAACACCTGTGGAAGGGATGTTAAGTGTAGTATCACAGAGTTGAAGCAGGTACCTTGTTATTGGAAATCAGGCTGAGACCAACTGGATCAACCACAGCCACACTGGAATTCCTCAGCACTAGCTCTGGTCAGCAGTAGAGCAGAAGCGGGAAGAGTAGCAAGTCCCTGCTTCTCAGTGCTGTGTTGTTTAAAAGGTTATAGACTGTCGTTATAGAAATTGTTTTTAGAGGATGGATTTCATGTTGAAAGCACTGAAGAAAAAAAACATATTTTTCTGTTGGTCTTTAGTGGCTGGTTCAAATCTGGCAGTGTTTCTGAAGTGTTTGATTGTCCTTCCTCAGATAAATGATGAACCATCATGTAGTTTCTCCTGAATGCAAAATGGGTTACTTTCAAATATTCAAAAAATTCAATTAGAGCAATGTCAAGATCTTCTGGTTTGCCTTTATTTCCAGGATCCTGTCCACCATAATAGAAAATAGAAACTGTAATATTAAAATGAAATGTTTAGTAATTTCCCATATAAAATGTTGATGAAATACATTCATTCATGTGAAAAGCATCTTTTTTAATCCAGTCAGCTTTTTCTATGAGTAGAGCATTCAGTGAATAATTTGTGAGGTGAAGTGTAGTATTCACCACCACATAGAATGATTTCCAGGAGGAATTTTAGTAATTATTCCTGCTGTCATTAGAATAATAATAAACATCTTACTTTTGAAGTATTTTATAGGTCAGTGTTTTGGCAAGATGTTCTTTTAGTGGTAAATCAGCTTCATTGGTGCTATTTACACCATCTGAGGAACTGGATAGCATGCCTGAAAGATACCCTAGAGATAGAATAATGAAGCATATTTTAAACCACAGTAAATTTAATAAACTGTGTCATTGGCCTTAGTTACATGTAGACCCTTTTTTAAAAAGAGCTGCTTGTTTTCAGGACTAAAGTATTTTGTAACTACAGTTAAACAAATAGTAACTGTATATACGAAGGGAAACCGTTAGGGCTTGAGTACTAAGTAGTTTTCTGATGTAAGAATTTTAAAGGGTTAACTGGGAAGTGTTCTGGTATCTCACAGCAGACATAGTACAGACAGCATAATAAAGCATAATAATACCACTAAAGAAACTGCAGGAACAAAAAAAACACAGTGATTGACTTGTGATGCCCACGAGAAAGGGTCATTAGAATTGCTAGAAAGAGTCACTGGAGTTGGTTTGTTACACTGTTCTGTGGGCAAATGACAAAACTAGGGAGTAGGGACTGGGCACATGTGCCAGTCTATCAGAGATGGTTCTCTTTTGCAGGTTAGCCAGAATGTCAAGGCATGAGCTGATTTAGATTTTGCTGCTATACACTTTGCTTTAATGAAATACATACAGAAAGTATTTTCCCTGTTTGCTCTTTTCTTCCTCCTTGTTTTCCCCGGCAGTACCTTAAGCTCTCTCGTTTGACTTGTCTTCCTCGTTTTGGGGTTCTTAGTTACATGCCTTATTAACTGGTATTTTTTTGTGAGTTGTGGGCCAGTTCCTTTGGTTTCAGTTTGGAATTAGTGTAGTGCCTCCTGTAAAAGATTAATATTCCGGTACCGAGTAGCTTCCCCCAGGATATTTGCAAGACTTGACCATTAGGGAAATGAGCTGAGTAGTACAAAACAGTGTGAGCAGGATTCCACAGGATTTCATGACCTTCTCTTTCTGGAGGGGACAAAGGGCACTGGTGGCAAGGGGGGATTTTTCCACTGTCTGTTCATGCATGATCCCACTGCAGTTCTCTTGTTAGGTTTCATGATCAGATGAGAAGTTTATGAGTAACATTTTTCTCCCTGAATAGCAATCCTTCATATAGTTGTTGTATTTTCAGTTTTCCAGGATCACAGCATTTCAAAAATAACGTCACTTACTTGATTCCCTTTTAATATGTTTGGGCTTTGTCTAACACTTGCAAGATCACAGGCATCACAGTTCTCTTACAATGGTCATTTGGAGAAAAGGAGATGAATTGCAAGACTTCAGAGGTATAAAAGCAAGAGTTGAGAATGGTAGCATGGGTTTTGTTGTCAAACTATGGTTTGAGAGGTACCATCCTCTTGTCAAATCCCACTTTGTGGCTGTGGATAACTTAAATACCTAGAGAAAGCCAGGACTTAGTTACAAATCCTTTCTAAGACTGCTTTTCCTTTACATAAGGAGGTGGAAACTGGTTTCAGGGGAGGGAACTTCTTAAATTTTGAAGCCCTGAAAAAAATTAATAAATGCATGTATTTTAAAGCCAGAAGGGAAGTATTATGATCATCTTGTCTGACTCTCCTTCATAACTCGGGCCAGGGGAAGTCACCTAATAACCCCTTCATGAGCTCACTCAAGCGTGCTTGAAAAGACAAATGAATTGACAGAAACTGTTGTTTGACAAATGTGTGGGGGAGGCATGTAGAGCATGTGACAGATTTCCCTGTGCAGAAAAGGTCCAACCTGTGTTAATCCTAACTGCAAAGTGAATTTACAAAGATATTTCTTCACTAAGGCTTTAGGTTTTATGCCAGCGTAGGAGTAGCACAGAATGCAGGCTTAAGGCTTCTCTTGGAATGAAAATCCAGTTAATTCCAGAATGCACTGATTGTGTTCCTGCCGTAGCCACTTAATGAGAGAACAGAAAGTTGTCAGTATTGTGTTAAAACGAAGAGCTCTGAATCCTCTTTAGGAAAAGCTGAGGCACGCACATAGCATTGTAATAGCTGGAACAGGAACAGAACACACAACCAGGTCATTACAGGGGATATGAGAAAGATGATGAATTCTATTATTTGGTTTTTTTCCACTGCAGATAACAAAATTTTGTCTTTAGAGCAGGAGAGAAATGTGGCAGAACTGGTCAAAGAAAATAGCATCTCATTGATAAAACACATGCTGCAGTACTTCTCACAGTTGGAAGACTGTAGTGTTTAGCAACGGTGACCTAGATTGGAGGAGACAATAAAAGCTGTTGCAGTGAAGAACAGATTGACTGCCATTCTCATCTGGGTAATAACCAGCTGAAATATGGACAGTACATGAAAGTTTACTAATGTAGCTTACCCATAAAGGCCTGTACTTTTGGAGGAATTGTCTCTGTAGCAAATTCAGCTTGAACTATAGCTTGCATCTGACAGATGTTTATGTGCTCCTTTACAGAGATACCTATTACTTTATTCAAGGATCTATGAGCCTGCAAGAGTACGACCTGATTATGTTTTAAAGTAAATCAATACGTGAACCTGTCCAAAAATAGATATGCATTTATTGTAAAAAATAGGGCTTAGTGGGTTGGCCTCGAGGGGATATGTCTTTTCTGGAGAGTTTCAAATGAGATAGCACCCATGTTGTTGTTTTAATATATGCAATGCCATTCAGATACTACTCTTTCAGCTGTCCTGTTGAAAGTGGCTGACAACAGGAGTTGACACTCTTGATGCTTTGTACCCCCAACAGTCTTCTATAACATTAAAACCTGCTGCACTCTTAACCCTGGGGATGTTTTGTATTTATTTCTAGGATTTTTTCTTTCTGTTTTTGTTTGGGTTTTGGTTTGTTTCTTGTCTAAATGGACCTGTTGTAAATATTTTCCTTTCATTAAGTGGTTTGTGTTAGTGTTTCTTGTAAAGTTATGCAGTTAACCTGTAGGGTAAATATAAATCCAAATTCTAGAAAAATAAACTGTCAATCCAGCTGTGACTTGAGATGCTTTAAGTAAGTGCCATTGAGCTGTAAAGACTGATGCATCCCTACTGTGCTGTAGAACTAAATATTATTAAATTGGGTTGTGTGGAGGGGGAGGGGAAGGAGATAAGGATTGCGAGGGACATCTGTTCTCTGCAGCGCTTTTCTCCCTGTTTGCTGGGGATATTTCAAGCGTAAATTAAGAGTAACTCTGCTGAGGGTGGGGTGAGGGGGTTCTCTGGCAGCACAGCAAGTGCCCTGATCTGTGCTGGGGCCCAGTGGTAACTGCACGTGGTGTCCCACTGTGACTGTGTTTGGAGGAGAGGCATCTCTCTGTTCTGGAGATGCCATCATCATGGACTGGGACAAAGAGCGGTTCAGATTTTTAAATTGTCAATTTTGGAGCTGTTAGCCTATTCCCTTTCTCTCTGTGATCAACCTTCATTTGCTTTGTCCTTTTCTGTTCTTTTCTTAACTGAAAATGCTTTTGTTAAGCAGGTGTTCAATTCAGGTGTTCCAAGATGGTGTATTTAGCAAGTTCTGCAACTTTGATTTCTAAGTTGCTTTGTTTTTCCTCCATAGATGAGGAATAGGGAACGTTGTATTTCAAAACCAGTTCAGCAGATTTTGAAAAGCTATCTCTGAATATTCTGTAATACACATACAGATTTGAAGAGCTTAGTAAAGAAAGCCCCTGACACACTTCAGCAATATTAAATCACTTCAGATGGTGCATGGCAGTGTAATGTTACTGAAGCATTTTAAAACGTTGAAAGAGCCTGGATTTAAAAATACTCGTGGCTTCACAGCCCTTGCTGTGAAAAGTGATTTAAACTGTCAAAATTATTTCCATGTTTACAGTGTTTTACTTTCTGCAAGGACAGAGAAAAGGATGTTAGTAAATAACTATAACTGTAGTTAATCTCTGGCCAGCCAACCAGCTGATATGCTGGGTTAATTTCTTTATTAAATGCTTACTTAATAACTGGGCAACTGTTCAGATAGGCCAGATGGACTTCACTGTAATTGTGCTAATAATGAGAACTTTTTCACAAAAAAGAAAGGGCAATAAGAAGATGCATTTAGTGAGGGAACATAATGACAAATTGCTTTGGGACAGTGTAGTCCTCTGCCCTCGACAGACTGGCTGAAGTAGATGCCTCATCCTTCAAAGCAAGAAGGACCACCAGTAAGAATCAGAGTGATGGTTTATTCTTTGTTTGGTTGTTGATTCTTTGTGTATTCTTAACCTCCACAGCAAGTGCATCTCCAGTCCTATGTGCAGCCTGTTTCTTGTATCACACCAGCAGGTTTCTGTGGTTACTGCTGTGGATTTACAGCCGATGTATTCGTTTACCTCACCAGCAAACACATGTTATGTGAAGCTGTAGCTTGCTCCCTAAATGTTATCTTTTTGCCCCCCATCTCATTTGTATTCTGTCGGTTTAATTAACTGCATTTTCAGAGTTCTTTGTGAGAAAAATTACTAGATAGGTGTTTAGAATTACAGCTTTGTTTGCATGGAGGCAGATTCTTTTGTACTGGAAACATTATCATAAGCAAGAGGAGTAGCAAAGTATGATGTTCTCAGTATGACTAATAAATACATTTTTAATTTCTCTTTGTTCATGTAGGAGAAAAAAAACATTGAAAGACCTTTTGAGGTGTAAAAATCTGAACTTACTATCTGGCAGTATATTTTAACTAGGAATTGTTGCATTAAAGAATTGAGTCCTTGCAGAAGTTTTTGCTTTCAGTGACATTTCCAGCTAGTTCCCAGATCGTAGTCTTTGTTCTGTAGCAGCTGGCTCAGCAGTACAGGTCCTCTGTACACATTGTGTGGTGTCTTTAGTCTGTGAAGACATCTCAGATAACGTCAAAACATCACAAACAGGTCTAATCCACTGTATTTAAGCATCTAAATTGTGGACAATTGACTCTATGGATGGATAACTTACATATTTCTTCCTCAGTAAGCTTGCAATGGTTTAGCTTTTTGGGTTTGTTTTTTTTTTGTTTGGTTAGTTTTTGTTTTCAACTTGGAAAATGACACTGTGCTTTTTGTTTCCTTCTTTAACAGCACTCAAAAGGAGTGAATGAGATGAACTGTTTGGGTTATAGTATCTGAAAGGCTGAATTATTCTCTTGGAGAGACATTCTAAATGAGCCTGACCGAGATCCTGGATCTGTGTGAAGAGGACTAAGGATATAGGATGTCAACTGAGACAGAACTTCAAGTGGCTGTTAAAACCAGCACAAAGAAAGACTCCAAAAAGAAAGGTAGTGACTCATTTCTCTCTATTCATATTTGTTTTATACTTTATTCAACTCCTACTTCAGCTACTTTTTATGCTTCTGTGATTCTTCTGTTACCTGTCCACTCAGAGAAAGTAAAATTTGTTACCAGTGGCAGTCTGGTGTAGGAACACAGGATTAAAATTAACAGCAGGCATTAAAAATATATTTTACTGAAATATATTTAAAAGGAAGAAAGAACATATTATAGTACATTAATTTCTACTCTGTATGTCTATTGCAGTTGTGTAGCAAATGGAAATGCGATTTTAAAAATTACTCTTAGCAAAAGATAACTTTTTGTTCTCTGATAAATACGTTTTCTTCTAAAGGCTTTGTTTCTACTTTGTTGTGTACTAACTGGAGCTTAAGTGTACTTTCTGTTACTGGATATTGAATCTTACTGACACTGAAGTTACAGAGAACTCAGCAGCAATCTTTAGAGAGATTAATTGTAATCTGGTAAAGGAAATAAAAAGGAGGAGGAAGACTCAATTTATTTATATGAATAAATGCATGGTTGGATAACTTCATATTTGTATTTACAGTTTTTCAACAGATTGTAGGGCAACTCTTTGGACTTATGAGCATGAGAAACAGAACAATACGAACATGGTGCTTATGAATATGAACACTGAAATAATTCTATTAGTATTTTTATTGCTCGTAGTGTTAAGTACTGATGAACTTGAATTCCAGTGGTAATTCTGTTTAGCTGTCTGTTTGAGGTTGTTTTAATTAAAACTTATACAGATAGTGAAATTCAGATAGAAAACAGACTTAATATGAATTGCTCAGCTAAAAAAGTAAAACAAAGAAAAAAAATCAAACTTACTAGTTTTAGTACTTGAGGCAGCAGGATTGGAACTTTCATCTGAGTTTTGTTCTGCTTCTTTTTGTGGGTGTGTAATTAAGCCATTTACTTCTGAGGATTTTTTTAAGACAAAGAATTCTCATCTTTGCTCTCTGTGATTGTGCGTGTTGCAAATTTTGCTCAACAGATAAATAACTTGTTCAATTTCTGGCCAGTTATATTTTTTACTGCAACAATTCTACCAAACTGATAATTAAAGCTTTGTATTTGCTATAGTTTTTGTATCAGAAATCTTCAAAATCTAAAAAAAAAAACCAAAACACTACAATTTTAAGTGTATGTTTATATTCCTGATGACTACTCTCGGCCTAAACTCACAGGGAAAGATAATTTGTTTAAAATCAAAACACTATAGTTTGGGAAGGCAAAAATAGGGGAACTTGATGTAAATGAGAATGTGATGTCAGAGAGGTGTTCAAGGAAAGTAAAGAAAGGAAAGATGGTTTGGTTGTGTGATCATTTTGGGGCAAGCAGGAAATAAATAAATATCAGTTCTTTGCAATATGGATAATGTCTTTTTTATGTGTGTCTCCCATTTTACTTCTTCTGCTGGAAGGTGAAACTTGGAAAACAGCAAACAACTGTCTTAGGAACTTGATGTTTATGTTAATAAAGTATTCACCATCCAACTTCTAAAAACATTTTCACAAATCACGGTAACTAATTGCTTCTCAGCACAAAATCTGATCCTATTCCCCAAATGGAAGTTCTGAGAATTGCCTTTACTGCTGAGAAGTATAAAATGTGTTCTATGGTAGCGATCAGAGCTCCTTGCAGGATGTACAAGTATCTGAAGAATTGGAAGGGACAGTGTATGGCAGTTGCACATCTCCAGAATTAATCTTGTTCTATATTGTGTGTGTGAGTGTGCCTCATCACACCCAGCCATCCAAAGGCCTTGTGGTACAGTGAATGCTTTATACAGACAAGATATCCAATTCAGTCAGTGTTTGCTATTCAAATTCCATGCAATGAAATCTGATTTTCTCATTTACTTGTCTTTAAATTGTATGTATGTCATAGTTTAAGCCCAGCCGGCAGCTAAGCCTCACACAGCCTCTCCCTTACTCCCCCTCCATGGGATGAAAGATTGAATCGGAAGTGTAAAATTAAGAAAACTCGTGCATTGAGATAAAGAAAGTTTGGATAAAGCAAAATCCATGCACACAAGCAAAGCAAGGAATTCTTTTACCACTCCCCATCACAGGCAGGTGTTCAACCATCCCCAGGACAACGGGGTCCATCACGCACAGTGGTTACTTGGGAAGACAAATGCCATTGCTCTGAAGATCCCCCTCATCCTCTTTTTACCCCTAGGCTCGTGTGCTGAGCTTGATATAATAAGCTCTGGGATATCCCTGGGGTCACTTGGGGTCAGCTGTCCCAGCTTTGTCCCTTCACAACTTCTTGTGCACCCCCAGCCCACTCGCTGGCGGGGTGAGAGGTGGAAGAGACATTGGCTCTGTGTAAGCCTTACTCAGCAATAACAAAAACATCCCACAAGTCCAAAATGGGGCCTCATATTAGCTACTATGCAGAAAATTAACTTCATCTCAGTCAAAACAGGCACAAATGCACTATATGCTATTAGAGGAGGTTACATTTCTGCCATCTCCCACTCCACGGCACCCTTGGCTGGTACCTACTAGTAACTGTGTTGTAATTAACTTGCTGAGTTTTTATGAGACATTGTGAAGAGGTTTTATCTTGTTCTCTGAAAGGAAATAATACAGAAATCTCAGGAGATTTAGAAAGCTCTATTCTTGGACATTTCTGGTGAAATTTCTCACTTTTTTTTTTAATGAGTTTCCAAAAACCACGTGCTCTTTAAGAAGCATTTCAAGAATTAATGATTCAAATAGCGCTTTTAAAGGCTTATTTATTTCATTTGTTTATGTCACCTGGTTCATTGACAGGTGAATAAAAACTACGTGTTTTTACCATTCAGGATCAGAAATTAAGTTTTTTTTTTTTTTTTTTATCAGTTGAAGTTGTTAGAAACATAAACCATGTTTGTCTTGTAGTACGTGGGGGAAAAGTCATTTTATAAGTGGGTATGGATTATTGAATCAAATTGAAAACATTTACTTGAGCCTATTGGAATTCAAATTGATTTAGAAACCTCTGGGGGAAATGTGTTGCCTTGATGTTTGAATCCATACTGATAACTGCCTTGGAAAATCCCTTCTTGCAAAATTAACTTGAACAGGAAAAGTGAAATGGGAGGTTAGTAAAGAAGTGAGCCAGGCTATGAAATTTGAATGCAGATCTGTATCTGCTCGGGGGAGACCGGGAGACTTTTCTAGAGATTTGCACTTAAGTTCTGTAATTGTTCAATTTGAAGGTTAGGCTTTTTATTGAATTTTTTTTTCCCATTCAAAGTCATCTCCTATTATATCCCTGTAGTAAGACTTCAGAGTCAAATTTCAAAATGACAGGGACTTAAAAATGGGAGGCAGATACAAAGAGGAGCTGAGGCATGTTGACAATCAGTGTAACGATCTTTGATGCTAAAGATCCCCATGGGTGAAATTCCCTTCTTTAATAGGTTTCCAGCGCGATGCGTGGGAAGCACGTGGTGTCTGGAAACGGCTTTCCCAGTAGGCAGACCGCCAAGCTGGGGATTGCCTCCATGAGCCAGTAGGAACGGGAGATTTAGAGAGGGTATGATGTGCCATGTCTCTAGCAGAGGTAGATACCTTCTCACAGCCATGAGTTGGGCAGTTTGTTTTGACTGAATGAATATGCAAGTTCTGAAGCTGTGCTTGAGGAGAGAAAGCGCGAGCGGACTCCACTTGGGGAGCCACTTAATGCCAGGTAAGGAGTTGCGCTGCCTACACCAGCAGAGCAGAGGGCAGTGTTTTCTTGGTGGTAGAAGATCTGAGTTTGATCCTCTTGGGATCAGGATGGCAAAAACCTTAAGTGTCCCAGTTTTTAACTGTCTTGACCACTAATCAAAAGGAGTGCAGTGGCTCTGGGAACATTCACATATATCGGATTGGGCCTTTGGCAGAGTCACATCTATTTCCTGAGTCTTTTAAACTCTAATGAGAGACTGGAGTCTGTCTAACTATCTAAAGGAAAACCTTTCCATCCCCAGAAGCAAAACTCTAGTCATACTGAGATCAAACAGGACATACCTAGTTAGTTTAAAAGCCTTTGGAGATAGGCAAGCTTTAAACAAGGATACCTTTTGTGATTGTTCAGTTTTCATCATATGTGCCTAATACTACCCAAGTCCTGTTTTGGATTTTTAAGTCTAATCTTTGGACGAATCATTGCTAAATTTAAGAGTGGGATAGAGGTTTCTGGTTGATGTGGAAGTTACAGTTTTGCTGACACACAGAGACTTGATGCAGTTTTTCACAGGTTCATTTCCAGATTGGAACTCCAGTTGAAATTAACAAGTGCTATGGTTAAAAATTATTTAATCTCTTTAAAAATGTTATGATCAGCTGACAACAATTAAAGCATTGTCACTGTTGTGAGGCATTTCAAGTTGTTAGATTTATGTAGGCTCACTTTTTTTGTGATTGTACAACTAAGAATCACAGAAGCCAGGAGAATGCCAATTTGGTCAAAAGAGTAATGAAAGAGGGGCACAGTCAGAAGCTTATTTGACTGATGGGGAGTGGCTTTGTTTTGTTTCCTTGCAGTAGTTATGAAATTTTCAATAATTTATAGATCAAGCAACAGCAACATTAATTGATACATTAATTGTGTCCACACGCCTGCCTTTAACAAATCTCTTTTGTGGAGTGGCTCCTGACAATATTAATTGCATATCTTTTGAGTCTTGATATAGGTTATGAATTCATTCTCAAGTTGAAAGAGGGTGGGAAAATCATTAATTTTGACATTGTGTAGTTATAATTAACAAGAGTTATCCAATAACCTATCATAATTTAGAGAGCTCATGAATTCTATTTTAAATACCACATTCAATCAAAGAGGGTCCGTGGTTGTGTTAATTGAAGCATTCTTCAGGGATGATGGATGTTGTCTCTTGTTGCAGTTTAAATGTTTGCTGTTGTTTTTAATTGAGAGACGTGTCTGCCTAAGTTAAGGTTGGAGCTCTTGTTACTTTGCTGCTTCTCAGCAGAGGAATCAATAATCTGTTGAGTGTTAAGAATAACATTTCCTGAGTGCTTCTGTTACGTTATCATTTCTCAATGTTTTAACAGTCGTCAAAGCATTTCAGTTGAAACTAGTAATTAGGAGTTTAATGTAATGCATGTTCAGCAGAGGATTTGACTCGTGTAACAGTCATTAAATATCAGTGGGTGTTACTGTGCTCCAAGGCTGGCTGTGCATTAGAAAATCTGTTGGTTGTTGGCAGTGAGGATTACCTATGCATCCAGTTCAGCCTGTGCTGTACATAGTTTAATAATGTAAGTGGATAAAGCCAGAAACAATCTCTGAGATTTGATTGGAGAAGGTGGGGTATTGAGTCTGGTAAGGAGGTAGAACTTCCAAACAGACAAATGAAACAATGTTAAGGGAAAGCTTTTGTCTATTTATGGCCATTGAAAAAGCTTCCAGAAAAATTTGTGTTAGGACACTTGTGAACAAAAAGTTTTGGTTTGAGATTTAAGGAAAGAAAATTCTACTGAGCAGGAGGGACTTAATTATCCAGTTTAGCAATTAAATTGCTTGTAGAGGTTTGGGTTAGTGGAAGTTTCTTAATATGGCTCATGCAGAAATATTTTACAAGGACGAGTATGTTGAAGATGATAATGTTTTTATATCATTCTTCATCCAATGATATCTCCTGGCCTAATAAATATTAATGAATGACATTTCTGTCCACTTGTTGCATTATGTACATTTGAACACTTCTGCTTCTCTGAAACATTTTGCCTTTTCCATTGACATTATGGGAAATTTGGCAAACAGTAGTAAAGTACATCAAAGTGTTACTGTAAAGTACAAGTTAGAGGTATCAACTGTATTGGTAATTGCTTCCATTTTGATCAAAGACAAGTAAATCTGGAATAGCTTGATCCTAGCAACCTTGGAAGCTTTAAACTGCTCCTTAGTTTTCTGAAATAAACAGATAACACTTAGCTTTAGTATCCACATTGTTGCACTGTATACTTATTCATATTACCAGGGAGAATTCCTCAAAACTTATATAATCTTACATAATTTATGGCAAATAATGAGCTTTCCTGACCTGAGTGTATATGGAGAAAATGTAAATCGATTTCAGAGTTGGTTAGATCATTGCTTGAAAAGCCAATGCTGATCTCTCTGTTACTTTCCAAAGACTGCACCACAAATCAAGGCAGAGCTCAATGGGTAATCTGAGGGCCTTGCTGCTTGTTTTGTGCTCTAACAAATGTCTGTCATTAATGATATAACAGTCCCTTCATTAGTCAACTGGTGAAGAAAAAATATGGACCAACATAAATGTTAAAGGAAACGTGCAGGTTTTGGTTTGTGTGTTTAAGCAGCCAGAAACAGAAGAGTTTAGCTAAGTATCTTAGCAAATTAGTCACAAAATCATTAGTTGAAAAATAACTGTGTCCTTAATCTTTAACATTATAGACCTTTTGAACACTGACTGATCACTTACCGTTAAGAAAAACTGGCCCAGGAAATTGATAGACTTTTGAAACACCATGGATGAGTTTGTAAGGCCCTCATTCGTGCCTTAAGACATATTGTACTCTAAGAGTTGAAAGAAATATATAGTGAATTTGGCCAAGTAATAGGCTCAGACTTTCTGTGATAAATATGTCAGGCCCACACATAAGACTGTGATCTTCAAAAGTAAAGGAAGGATTAGGCTGTGATCCTTGTAGTTGATGTGCTCTAGCTATAGAATCAATATTGACTTGATTTGCCATCCAGAATAAAGGTAATATCATATGTAATGCATTTATGTTGTTCAGCAGCATGGTGGATGAATGTGTTTTAGTATAACATTGCTCTTGAAAACCAATTCCTCTTAGAGATAAATGTATCATCAGAAATAATTATATATGTTTTGTATTATTTAAAAATAAACATTATTATATATAATACCTAGTGTTAGTGTAGAGAGGAAAAAGTGCATTTCTCTGCTTTTACAGTTGGTTGGTTTTGCAGATGAGACAATATATTTAGTTCCTTTAACTAATGTGCTTGTGGGGGTCTTTTGTATGAAAACAAAGGGCTGAATAAGAAGCAAAGTAATTTCTTCATTGTTCTAAATTAGGTCATTTCATAGTGAAATCATGAGTGGGTGTATTATGCACGTAATTGATTTATTTTTTTTAACCAATGCTTTCAATGTGTATTCTAATGCAAATGCCAGATGATCAGACCTTAGTGTGTGTGTATATATGGATTTTGATCAGCCATACTGAGTATGAAAAAGAATCAAGACCTCGTGTGATATGAGAAACAAGAAAGAGGAAATTTTTTGGAAACTGGTAACCAGTGCCAAATGCAACTTTTTCATTTTGCAGGAAAGGAGAAATCAGTACTTTTTGGTGCCTTTGGTCTCCCAGGAATAGGCTTCAAAAGACATGCATAGAATCCTGGAGTCCTGGATAGGGTAGATTTTGCATACAAAAGATGTGTCTGTCTGGATGGTGGCTGGGGAGGAAGGCTTGACAGAGATAGGTAATGAATGAGGAGACATTGCCAGGGTCAGATCAGCTTCTGTAAGTGGGTTCTGGCTCCTGTGAAATTGTGGGAAACCTGTGTCCTGAGAGCAGTGGTGTTGTACAAAAATTGTACCACAACTGCCAAGAGTAGTCCTTGTGCTGTGTACCTTGGGAGTTTCTCTTCTCTCTGCACCTGCTATCGTGGTTTCTATTGCTGACTTCCTGGTGCCCATAACGTTAAAATCATGACATGATGGTAGACTGATGGTTTATACACCTGGGATCCTGTAAAGTCTTCCTTTTTTTTTTTAAGTGACAAAAATATTTTTTTCCTGATAGTATTAAGAGCAGTTGCTGCTTAGAAAAGCAGAGTTCTTTGTGAAATTTAGAAATATTTAGAAAGTAAATTAAATGCATAAATGTACTGGTACTCATCAGCTGTGCACTGAAGACTTCTATCAGTAGGGACCACCTTCTGAAACTTTTCTGGTCTTGAGTAACTTACTTGCATTCAGATGTCATTCACACCAGAACTGCTTTGTGCCCTGCTAGCCCAGAGCTTTGGCTGCAGAGACCTCTATCCATCAGCTGCATGGACATTTTAATGGCTCATCATGAGTAGGAACTGCACCATGTTTCATAGTTAGTGTTCTGTAGTGAGGCATTTGCAAAGATGATTCATTTTCTAAACTATGAAGGAAGGCAAGTCTTCTCTGCTTGAATCTGTGTAGCCTCTGTGAATAAAAACTGTATACGAATACAAGCCATAAGGAGCAAATGCTGTAATGCTCACTGACATCTTTCTACTAGTGACAATAGTGAGGTTAAAGCCAATATCCCAGCATTGAAGTAATCTGAGATTTGGAGAGCATCATTTTTCAATCTGTTCCTGTCTGTACAACCACGTGTGCAGACACTCTTGACATCTTAAAAGCCGCACTTCTATTCTGACCCTCCCTGAACAGTTGATGCCTGTCCCCCACAACCTCAGGATCAGTGGAGTTGTCTCACTTCTGATTCAGATGCAGTATTTATCCCATTCTTTTTGCCCAGGCTGGAACACCAAACAACAGAGGGTATCACTTATTTGCAAGCAGCTGAATTTACACACTTTATTTACTCTGGTACTGTTGGCTCTTCCTGATTCCTTTTATTTATGCTGTTGGTGCAGTGCAGGAGAGCAGTTGCCAACACAATATCCATTATTATTCTGACAAGAACAGAGTAGCTTTCACTTACATTTCCTGGATACAGCATTACTCGTTGCTGCAAAGGAGCAATAAAAAATAAGAGAAGTCAGGCAAATTATTAGTGGTTACTGAGTTGTGAAACTACTCATCCTTGCCCCAAGTAGATCAAGTTTAAAGTGGAAAGTGTAAATTGTGTATTGTTTTTCTGGGCTTTGTATCTGCTTGTGATACTTGTGTTAAGGAAGAAAAGCTGCTGCTCCATCAATGCAAAACTCTGTGTATATGGAACTGAAGGTGTTAACATGATCATGTATCCAGGATCTTCCAGTAGACCTGAGTGAATTCAGTTGGGAAAGGTGGGAGATCTGGCTGGCAGTATTTTCAGTGGTGGTAGGATGTCCTACTTTGGGAGAACTGTTAAAAGGTGTCCAAAAGCACAGAATGCTCTAGCCTCATCTTCATAAATATTGGTGTTTCGCAGCAGCCTCTCTTACAAATGATGGGAGGAGCAGCTTTCGCTGGAATCAGCTTGCTTTTAATGTCTACCCCATTTTAACTTCTAGCAAATTTTGAACAGCTAATCTGTGATCTATAATTATACCTCTGATTCTTCTCATTTAGAAGAGAAATTGTATAGTGAAAAGGATGATTCAGGGAGTGAAATGAAATTAAACATAGCAAGTCTTTTGAGGTTAGCTATTAATTTCATTTTTAAATATAAAATTGCCGTCAAGGTAATAAGGGTAATAGTTGCACATCAGGATAATGTAGACTAGCATGCTGATAACTAGGCAAAAACATCAGTAGGACCTGAATGAATTCATCTTTTTTAATATATGTTGTGTTGCTTGTATGAGAATTCATTACATTCAAATGAAATTGGGTATACTCTGTACTTGAGCCAGGCTTAAGTTTGATAGGGTTACCTATGTGTGTTTAGTGTTTATTTGCTAGTGTAGATATGTTTATGGATTATGGGATTTTAACAAAATTCAGTGCTTTTTAAAAAATAATAGTTATCAGACCTGCTCAGTAAAAGTCTTGCAAGCATGTCAAAAAGATGGCAGTGCTAGAGAGACACTGGAGATCAAAACGAAAGCTACCTACAGAGTTCTTCATCTGTCTCACTTATTTTGTTAGAGCAGAAATGAAGCAATGTGTTACCTCTGTATCTCTACATTTATTTGCATTAAAGGAATGTTGGGGCTATGAGGTTAAGCAGTAAAATTCTAAGGAAGCACAGACTCAAAGTTGCCTCTGTAAGCCTAATTTAACATCCCTTCAGGATATACATTTTCATACAGTTTTTAATGAGCTGAGCTCCCATTGCTATTTCCTGGAGACCTTTACCTTGTTCAGTGAATGGAAGGAACAGTGGTCAGGGAATGTGCTGTATTTGGGCCTGTTTTCTCTGCTTGACAGTCTGCTTCGTTTTTGTGACACTCCAACCTGAAAATGCTTATACAGAGGTTGATGGAAGCACCAGAAGATCTAAATTTTTTTGCATCTTAGACAAATGCTTTTCAGATATACTTCTTACAAAAAAAAAAAACCAAAACCTCAAAGTCTAGCAACAGGTAGAGGGGTTTGTTTTGTTTGTTTTGCTTTTCAGTAGAAAGGATTTGATTTATTTTAAGGTAGACTGATAAATAGCCTTTGCAAAAAGTGATATCAGAAAGACATGCAAAGGACTGGGAGAAGAAAATATTTTTTCAACAAAATAAGGAGGTAATTTGAGAGGAACTTTTCTTAGGTATGATTTTCAACTAAGACTTCATTAAGGAAATATTAGCAGATGCAAGATAGCATTTCAGAAGGAGAGGCTTTATGTGAGAGGTATTGGAGATCCCTCCCATTCACAAGGATGGGAGAAGAGCTTGACCCTCGTACTGGTTGTGGCATGTGATTTTGGGTGAAGTCTCATAGTTCTGTTGATTACTCAAGGCCACTTTGGCATATATCTGTGTCTTACTATTTTCTTTATCCTTTCTTCCTTTTTGCTTTGGCAGCTCCTTTTTCATTTTGGAGAATATCATTACAGGAAAAGCCTGAATATTTGAATATGGATCCTATTTTTGAGCAAGCTTCAGCTGGAAGACGGGAACAATAAGTGTAAAATGAATAGTCTGAATGACTGGAAGTCAGTGCAGGGCTTCAGAGGGGTGCAGTCAGAGCGATATTTAGAATAGGTTAATTTCGCAGCACTTTCTGAACTATTAAGAGGAACAAGTGATGAGAAGAGACTGGAATTGGCAACATTTGTGAATAAGTCAGTTAATGTTTAACACGGCTACACGGTTAGAACAGGGAGGGATGAACAGTCCTTAATGATATTAAAAAGAGGTTTATTAGTGGTTATCTAACTCTAAAAGTATGGAAAGGCCTGAATATTGTTGTTGATCTGCATGTGCATACAATAATGAGATCCAGAATAATGCAAGTTCATCTTCTTTCTCTCTATGCCAAGTCCTTCCCTACCACATAACTGTAGGTAGTCCTGCTAGCTGCTAGACTACTTACTTCAATGAAACAAACCCAACTTGGGGGTTCAAAAACAGCTTGAAAGGAGTGCTAACAGTCCAAAAGCACACTTTGATGTTAATTGTTAGATTCATAGATGGTCTGTTTTAAATGCAGAGATGTTTGAGAGCAACGAGGATCCTGGGGTCAGATCTTGTGAAAGCAATTGTCGTGGTTTCGGCCCATCAGGGAACAAAAGACCACGATTAGCCTCAAGTACCGAAGACTTAAGGATTGCTAAAGGGCAGGGAGAGCTTAATTGCCGCTTAAGGTGCAGGACAGAACAGACCAGGCTACTCGACTTGGGGAAGAAAAACAGAAAACAATTTAATACCAACTAAAACATAAAACCCCAAAAACCAGAACCAAAACAAAACAAC